>OMLC01089849.1:3696-17043 GCA_900302585.1 Regalecus glesne
ACAGTTACGAAGCCATTGGACGAGCCACGACGAGAGATGGAGAAAAAGAACGGGTGTGTGTGGGGAGGGGGTAGGGCCGGAGAGAGAGAGAGAGAGAGCTAGAGAGAGAGACCCACGTGGGCCCGGATATAGTGAGCAACACGTGATAGGCCGATGTGTTAGTGCGCAGGCGCGTTGGAGCCTACCTGGTGTTGATATGAGAGCATGTATGTAGATGCATGGGGGACTCGTCCAAAACAGGCCGATCAATTGAGATCGCTCAAAACATGCGGCACCACCTCCACTGCTGCAGACGAACTGCTGTGTTGGTGTTGCCTGTGCATGTGTGTTGCTGCCTGACTCCTTGACGGGAGCTCGTCCTCACAGCCTGATGGAGCTGCCGGTGTCTTTGCTTTGCCTTTTCACCCCCCTCCCCTCTCTCTCTCTCTCCCTCTTCTATGGCGTGCTCTGCTCTCAAAAAGAACGGCAACGTCCTCCCCTTGTCAAAAACCCGGGCCATCGATCAAGGTCAAATCCAATAGAGCAACAATGCTGTTGTAGCTGGTCGTAGTTACAATCAGCAAGCATGTAATGTGGCATCTCCTAAAGCAGCCGCAACTCTGTGCTTTCATCGCAATGAAACAAACCCTCAGCGGACGGGCAAAGAAGTCGATCTGATTGTAAATAGTGCTTTTTTGTTGTTGTTATTCGATGTTACTCCTGGCAACAACAGCCGTAACTTGCAGGGAAACATCCGAATTTAGCTTTTTTGGGGGGGGTTCAGAATTAAAAACATAAAGCTCCACACTGAGACACTAAATCACAGACCAAATGAGGAATATGAGTTATTATCTTTGTTTTGAACAAGTTGTTTGAATGAATTGTTGATTGTCAGTCCGGATCCAAAATGGCGAACCCCCGTGAGGTCACACCAGCCACCGGCCAATCGCGGCATCAAAATAGTGTGCGCCCCACGTGGGGGAGTCGGGACGGGATTGGCTGAGGCTGCCGAACGCCTTCGGAGAATTCGATTGGCTTGCGTAAGGCCCTCTCTCTCGCCCGCGGAGTCCCCGTGTCAGCGCTCAGTCTGTGTGTGGTTCGAAGAGCGGCGGACAAACCAAACGCGACGAGTCGGTGGATTTTAACCAGCGGGCCGACACATATCCGCATTTCAGCCCGTCTTTCTCACGGCAGAACTTATCTCTGGACTTTGTTTTTGGCCAAGGAGGTCGGTGATCCGCCACAGGACCGGATTCAGGTTTCTGCTGTTCTTTTTTTTGTGTGAAAGTTGTGTACGATCCATCGGGCCGATTTTAAGAAGGCTAATCCGACGTCCACACGGACGGAAAACACGAACCAGGGTCGTGTTGCGTCTCAGGATCACCAAGGTTCTCTCAACAGGCGAGACTTATAAACACGTACCCCCGAACAACGCTGCTGGACGTTTTTTTTGTCTTCTTCATTTCCACCCAGCCCTCATGTTTCCCACGGAAGGTTAACAAGTCTGGGGAATTGAGGGTTTTTCCTCTGGATTTGCCTGCCAGAAGTCACCTGGGGTCTTAAAGCGCGGGGAGGACTCTGTAGAGACAAAGGTAAAAAGGGCGACGTGAAGAAGAGAGCCGCTGCTAACGAGGCTTGCTGCTGTTGTGAGCACACTTTGAGAACGGCAGCTTCTTCTGTGTTCTGATCTTCCGGATCCCCTGCCAGCACCACAAAAAAACAAGCTTTTGTCCGTCTGGCCTCTCCAAACCCCCCCCTCCTCCTCTCCCCCGTGTAGAAGACTGAGCTTATCGTTATCGGTATATGGCGCATACGTTATTTTACGCGCAATCACATTTAACTTTTCTTGGAATTGTGTGGGGGGTGTTTTTTTATCCCTCAACGCGTTTTCCCGCACACTTTGCAACGACGTCCATCTCTTTCCCCTCGGTCGAAACAAAAACCGAAATAGGTTTCTGTGAGAATTTACAAATTCTCAATGAAGTCCAAGTAGTTGCGTACAAGCTGGACGAGGCTGAATTAGATCACCTCGGTGGAAGTTCACGTAGCCTCGATTCGCTTCACATTGCAATTAAGCTGCTAGCTATAGGTCGTGTGTTCGGTCCGCCTCATCACTTCTTAACCCCGTTTTCTGTGCCTAGGTGCGGAGTTAAAGGACGGGGCCCACGGATAACGCAAAGGATATCCAGTGATTGCGGTGGAACGGTGCGCCTGGTACCCCCGAGGACGGAGCTTTGTCCGCCGCCATCCTGCGTGCACAGGGAGGGGTGGCGGTGATTACCGCTTGTTCGCTGGGATTACGGAAAGAAAACGCCGCCAATTCCCCAGTGAAAAGGATTCGACATGTATCCGCAAGGCCGGCATCCGGTAAGCAGTTGCCCTTTTGTCACTATTTTGTAAATGTATGCAAATGCACCGCCGTCAGTGTAGCCTAATTAGCTTGTCAGGCGCAAGGCTTGTGATCCGCACCTTACTATTTATGGTTAGCACGTCGACTAGCCCGCCGCCGCTGTCGAGGCGTCGACTCTGGGAGGAGAAATTGCGAAGAACCCGGCCGCTCGGACTATTATCTGTTGGCAAAATGGCCCCGATAAAATGACTTAACTTGGCTTTGTGGGTCGTGTGTTCAACTCCCCACATTTCGGGCAAATCCTTCGGTTTTGTTACATCGTAGGACGTTGTCGGTTCATTGCCATTTTTTTCTACGCAGTATGCAGTTGAAATTTCAGAACAGGTTATTCTTATTTATTTTTTGGGGTTTCCAAGTCTCCTCCCCTCACCTCCATCAACCCCCGACCGTGCGCTCTGAGGACGGATGCAATGACCCGCCTCGGTGTTGAGTGATAGTCGCTCTCTCACTCCCTTATTATGAAAGCGGCCGCCAGGCAGGGCTCTTGGGAACGCTCAAGCAGCTAAACAGCGCACACCGACAAACCACCTCTCAGTCTGAGAGAGAGAGAAAACAAACCCCATCCACACGGGGGGGGGGGGGGGGGGGGGGTGTAAGAGATGAAGACCATGAAATCCTGAATCGCCTGCCATTTGCTATTGCATTATGACTCAGGTGTGAGTCTGGTTTGGCAGGGCTGAGGGCGTGGTCATGTTAGGATTGATTTTTGTGTGTGCAACTCTTCCATGTTTCAGGCACCTCACCAGCCAGGCCAGCCTGGCTTTAAGTTCACTGTGGCAGAGTCGTGTGACAGGATCAAAGACGAGTTTCAGTTCCTGCAGGCCCAGTACCATAGGTAATAATGTCTTTCTGCACACAGTAGGAAGAGGAAGCCGCCTATTTTTATTCCACTTGGTAGTCTTTAAACTGTTTTCCGTACTGATGTTACCTGGCATATAGTTATCAATGAGAGCCACATGTTTAGATTCATGACATCTTTGTGACATTGTGTATTCTGTACTTCTGTTACTGTGTAGGAAATGCTACACAATAGTGAGCTAAGCTCAAGTCGTTTTTTCTTACACAAACATGTAACCTCTGTCTAGCAGTTCAGTAATTCATCGTCGTTAATTTCAAATCCCATTCTTCCCTTCACTCTGCTCAGTCTTAAAGTGGAGTATGATAAACTAGCCAATGAAAAGACGGAGATGCAGCGCCACTATGTCATGGTAAGGAAAACACTCATATGGATTGTAAATTGTGGGTTATTGCCATCCGTTGGCCTTTGAGTGAACATTTCAGGTGGTGAAGCCTATGGGTTGGGTAGGGCCATAGATACGAGCATATGTACGTGCTCAGAATTGTTCACTCAACGGTTTTTTTTTTTCACTGGATAAGATAAGTTGGGGTGCGGTTGCTATGGAGCGCCGGTCGTCAAACTCCTTCAGGGGTCAAATGTCAGACTGTTGATTGTGGAGTGTGATGAAGGACCCCTACCCCACCCAATGGCTCCTGGGGACCTCTATATAAATCCCACACCCAACTCTCTGCTTTGACACCCCCCCCAGGGGTTAATGACTGGTCCTCTGGATTTGTTCCTGAATCATATCTTTCAAGAGAATAGAATTTATTGTTAAGGGTGGGAGGGTCTGTATGTATTGTGCTCCTACTGTGAAAAACTTCCTGAAAATGTGGTAGAAAACGTGGTGAGGTGTGACATTTAGCACTGTAGTGCATATGTATTAACCTTGGCATTATGTCAGTCAAAGGTGTTAACCTTTGGTGTTATCTCACACTTAAGGACCGAGTTCCCATATGAATTCTCTCACAGGTCTGACTCGTATCAGATGGCTCTTTGAAAGGGGTTAAGTGTAAAAACCACCCAAACTACATTCAAAATGTCGTGCGATTGGCTCAAAACTTCCTGCAGATCAGGTGGAGACAGGATTGAGAGCCTCTCTGTTTTATTGTCACATTGATCAGATTGAATTGTAAGGTTCATGGTAAAACAAGAAAACTCTTACTGTGTGTATTTGCAAGCTTCTCCTATTTATTTGTGGAATGATTGACTTTAAAACCTAGCAATACGTTTGTTAAATATCATTCTGTTTTTGAGGAACTGAGAGAATCGGTGTGTATGGGAGGGTGTTTAGCAGTCAAAACAAACATCGCTTAAGTTTGATGTGTATACAACCTAGCGATCAACACTAGCCGTCTGTCTTCCATAGTCATGGGGGGGTTATGCGTGAAAAGTTTTCAGACTAGTTTTAAGTCACTCTGTTTTTGTGGTCCACCCGGTGCCAACACTCACATTCCAATGCAGAATTTCAACTCTTTGTTTTCAACAAGCCTAGTGATGTGGCATGCAGGTAATGTCTGCCCAGGAGCTCCCTAACCTACCTTCCCTCACTTTTGTGAAAAGAAAACAAAAGGGGGCAGCGGTAGCTTAATAGTAGTTCGAACCTACTGCGGGGCATCCTGAAGGGCATCCGGCTTAATTCCCTCGAGCTCTACAAAGTCCGTGTTTACTCGCACAATATGGGGACTAATCTTGGCATAAAAATTGACTTCTCTTAGATTAAGGATATGAGGAGCAGTAACAATTTATCCTGATTCTTAAATTCTATAAAATAGTAAAAGATCTTCCTTGCCTCCATTCAAGATTACCTGCTCTGTTGAAATAATATTCACTGCTTAACTCAAATGAAAAAACATTGGTAAGTTCTAAGGAAGTCCTGAGGACAGGGCCTGTTCATTTGTTGTCATTGCAAAAATTGCTAATCATTTTATGTTGTTTTTTTTTGCTTTACAGTATTATGAGATGTCCTATGGCCTCAACATTGAAATGCACAAACAGGTATGTAGTTATGTCAAGGGTGGATTGCATGGGGACTAGGAAACGGCAATGGTTTTGTTTTTCGTGAGTCTGAATCTATTGGTCTCTCTTATTCTTTCTCTTGCCCTCTCTCTTGCTCTCCCTCCTCTCTAACCTTAGTTTCTACCCTCATCCTTGAATGGCTCTAGGATACAGACACACACTGACTTCCTGCAGTAAAAATGCTGACAGGCTAAACAACATGAAGGGCATGCTGCCTGATCGGGATGCTTTGATAAGATTAAAGTGAAGTCTTTGGCAGTCAGTCTGAGAGGATGTGTGGTTTGTGTGGCTTTTTTTCCTCCCGTGTGTGAATGTACGCACAGCCTTGTGCTGTTGGGTGCATGTGCATGCACAGATCTAGATTGCAATGCTGCTCCATCTGCTTCCCGTCGGCCAAGCGAGCTACGAGCTCATGGTTCAGATGCCACCCAGCACTAGGTAGTGCAGCCGTTCCAGTCGCACTAGCCAAGGCAATCATTTCAATCAACAAAACTTGTTGTGGACACAGCATTTGGTGCTCCCTGTCTAAACTAGTTGGCTTTCAAATAGGGGACTGAAAGAACTCTAGCTAATATTATCGATGCTTTGTTTTCTCCTGTTAAAAGGTAGACAGCTGGATTTTGGTTACCGACGTAATAGTTTGGGCAGTACTGCTGTAAAAGTGTAATTCTTCTAACTGCAGGGCTTTAAGCTCATAAGACAGCTTGCATAGAGCCTGTGTGCTCAGAGAAACATAGACTCACTCTTATTTTTCCACTCCTACAAACCCGGTTCTCTTGGTTGTTTTGGTTGTTGTTGTTTTTTGTCCTGCTCCACGCGGAATTGATCAGGAAATTGACTCCAGTTCCTTGGGGATCCTGGATTCACATGTTATATCCTACGTTCATCGGTTAAATCCACTTATACTGATGACTAGTCCTTCAATTTTTGCCTTATCCTCAGCTACTCTGTAGACTTTATCCATGTTTATATTCCAATGTTTATTGAAGGAGTAGCAGAATTTGGAAAATTGAAAAAAATGTCTAAATTTAAATTGTGCATACATTCTGTCTTTGCCACTTAGGTTTCCCATTTTTTCCTCAGTGTGAACCTGTCATTCTTCCATCATTCCATTCAGTCATCTTTCTTTTTTCCTCTTCTCCAGCCAGTTGTCCTCGGGTATCTTTGTTGTTTTTCCCTTCTCTGTCCACCTCAGCATTCCCCTTGACAAGATGTGAATGATGGCTGATGGTGCCATTAGCTGTGTGATATGATATATGAGGGAAGGGTGTGCAATATGGGGTGGGGGCGGTGGGGGAATGAAGGCTTTGTGGCGCTTGCCCTCAGATCTAGAAGGTTAATGGCATCTGCGGGAGGATGGCCCAACTGGAACGGCCGCGTACAATTTATCAAGCTGGGGTGTATAATGTATGCATGTGTGAGAGGAGGGGGGTTGGTGCTAAGTAGGCGTGTTTGTGTTTATCAAGGACCTACTGAATTTTGCAGTTGTCCCCCCACCGTCACCATTCTTGATCAGCTCCTATCTGGCAGTTATCACTTGGAGGTTGAATTGATGCAAGGGAGTATGTATGTGTGGGGAGAGAGGGAGTGACAAGGTAAACAGGTTAATCGACTGGTCGTCTCCCATGCCTGGCTTTTGTTTTATCAATAGTCCCAATGGAGTCAATGGAGGGCAGTGAATAATGTATGATTCCTTCCACCCCCCGCACCTCTCCCTCGCTTTTCTAACCTTGGTGAATGGCTGTGTGTCAAAATCAGCAAGAGGTAAACATGAAGCCCTTGGCTGTCTGCTTTATTGGAAGGGAGGGACCAATGGATTATTGGATACAGGCAGGCATATTAACTTTCTTGTGTTGATTTATTGGTTTGTGGTGAACACACGGTAAGCTGACTTTATATGGTTCCCTCAAGAGCTAGCATGATATTTTGAGTTTTAGACTTCCAAAGACTATGAAGATAAGTGTATAGTAAGCCATGGGCATATGGAAATGGGTGTCTAGTAACGTTGTACAGCAGCAACTATTGTCTTTTTTAAAAGAACAGAGTAATTCACAGTCTAAAGCACACATGGCTTCTCCTGCCCTCATCTGAGTGGTTGCTAGTATGGGGTTCTGTATGGCTGCCAGGGGCGTGATTCGTTTTGACAGCATCTCTTATGATGGCAAAGAGTGCAGGGTGAAAGTAATCACCCTTGCTTGCTGTCAATAAGTGATTTTAATTAGCGCAGCTCATTAGGCCGCCTCAGCAATGCGCCCCACTGAATCTGTGTGTGTTTGTTTGTGCGTGTGTGTGCGTGTGTGTGTGTGTGTGTTGCTTTTAAAGTACACCTGTAAGAATTTTCATTTTTGCTCTTGACTGAGAGGTCTGATTTACATGTCCCGATTAGTGCCCACATTGTGGGGGTGAACATGGACTCAGATGGAGCTTTGGGGTTTGAGGCCAACTGTCCATCCTGATTCCCTGCAGTGAGATTAAACCCACAGTAACAGTTTCAATAGCTCCCAAAGCAAATGTTCTGCCAGTGAGCTACAATGGCTCTCAACTAAACGATAAAAATTCAGAAAAGCTCAGACCAGTTTACTACTGATTTCTTCTAGTTATATTTTATGTTACTTGCATAAAAGCAACCTTTCAACATTGACAAGGTGCATAATTGAGGGAACTTCTGTCCTCTGGTGTTTCCCATCACACGTTCCATATTAATACTTTGCACATTCAGTTAAGCACCTAATATCATTTTTGCCAGCTTTGTGTATGTCTATGTGAAGTTCAGCACCCCACCTGTTGATAATGAGGCTTCATGCTGTTCACAGAGAGAGGGGGTGTGAAGAGGGAGAGAGAGGGAATGCTGTTTATCAAAGAAAGTCGTGTCTGTTTCCTGGAAGGATGGAGGGGGTGAAAGGAAGAACAGAAGGAGCGTTTGTGTAAAATGAATAATTTATACAAGTTTCCTGGAATTGTTTGTCAAGGTGATGATGGTTGACTTGTTTGTAAGCCAAAACAAACTGACATGAAGAATATACACGAGTGCACACATACTCACATGCACTTTCACACTCAGGGGAGGTTGGTTTGGTTACTGGAGGCTGTGAAACATGCTTCATCATGATAGCCGGGCTATGCAATCAGTGCTTCGATATCTATTTGTTCAAGTGGTGGAGCTTTCTCTGAATCAAAGAGCTGATGTTTTAAAGTGGGAGGACTTTTTCCCCTATATGTCAACAGAGGATCCTAAATAGGGAAGTAAAGAAAACATTTTCTACCTCAGTTCCAGGATTGACAAAATTAGATGGAATTAGTTTTAAAATGCCCCATTCCCGGATATGTTGTCATTCAAATAAATATATGGGGGTGAAAGTAGTTGTGCGTATGTGCAAGATCAGCCCCTTCCCTTCACCCAACACATTTTTCATACATCTGTGATGAGCGAGCTACCTCTCAGTTGCTTTCCCTGTCTGATCCGGTGGAGAAGATGGCTCATGCCAAATAGCCATCTCTTCCATGCCCCAGCATATGCCTCTTGTTTTCCATGCCAATTGAATCCTCGTCAGTCTCTCTTCTCCACTCTGGGGTTAATGCCTGGAGCGACAAACAGCCAAATGGCTTTCAGCACACCATTGACAGGGGAGATGCAGTGGAGAGAGGGAGGGCCTCTCCAAGCACTGGAACTACTAGACAATCCTGAGTACCCGTAATTGTGGAGCTGCAGTGAAAAGCCTCTGACGGCTCAAGGGCTTCTGTTTTCAGTGGCTTTAAGTGACAATAAACTCTTATTTTCAGCTCCCGTCTCTGTAGCTAAAAGCACTCTGGGAAAATAGTGCCTGTGAAGGAAAATGGAAGTCATTTAAGAGAGCTGCGAGGCATTGAACACGATGTATTTCCCTGATATATATTTTTCTCTCATCCAGAATGGCTGTCAAGGATAAATGAGGCACAAGTCCATTAGTTGAGCTTCTTTCCCCAATTCAGCTAATAGATACGGATACACAGAGGTATGTCAGAACAGAGCGGATGGCTCCATTTAAGTTATAGTGCTATGGCAAACAACATTCTCAGGTCCATGGCTGATTTATCATCATCGTCATAGTATTATCTTCTATTGTAGCTCACCTATGAAGGACAAAATACACTGGCGTAAGGAGCAGGAATTGTGGATAATTGGGCCTAAGCAGCAAAACAATTTTGATGTGAGGGAAGTCCCTTCCATTGTTTCATTTACTGACTCCTATAATCAATCTCTTAACGCTGTGGTCCATTTTCCAGAAAGACCATGGTTGGGAAACACATTTGGAATATTTAGCCGTATGGACATGGAGTGCAACCTACTAAGGTCTTGGCTTTCCAGACATGAAACCCTCAAGACTGCCCTTTGTAGTGAGCCTCCCATCTGGAAAAACTTGTGTATTTGTCCATTTTCACGCAGCACACTAAAGCATTTACAACAAAAAGAGGGGAAAACTGCACCTAAAATTCCTTTCCTGTTTTTTGTTTTGAATAATGTCTGCATTAGCATCCATTGTAAGAACCTTGTAGACAGATGCCTTACTTGGTGAATTAGATGTTGTGACTCTAAATGTGGATTTTTGATTTTTGAGTTGAGTATATAGAGCTGAACTGGTATACAGCGTATAGCTGTACAGTTTTCACCCTTTTCTGCCATTTCAGAGGAATCATGTGTACATATGAAACACTAATTCTTTGCACTAATTCTTCTGTGTATCATTGTGTCCAGTCATTGGTAATGATCGTAGCTTATGAGTCTCCATGGTGTTAACGCCTCCATCTGTATCAGATCACCTCCCCCTCTATCTCCCCCACCATACTCCCTTGCCCCCACTCCCCCAGTTACCCCTCATTAATTTCCCGTGCCGATCAGATCGACAGGCTGAAAATTCAATTTAATGACCTGCCTCTGTGCGCCAAATATGATTTTACAGGCTGTTCTGGTCAGGGCATGGGCCCAATTTACATAACGATCACTTGCGCCAGACAGCGTTGCCCCAGCAACAGAAAGGAGAGTAGAAGGAGGAGAGTAGGAGGGAGGGCACAGAAAACGGTAATGGAGATAAGTGGGGAGGGGTTGGAGGTGGTGGGGTGGATAGTTGGAGAGACAGAGAGTGGGAGAGCACAGCAGGCCTGAGGTCAGGGAGGGTTGTGAGATAATTCCTGACAGGCCAGCAAAGGTCTTTCCCTCCTCCTCTAGGTCCTGTCTTCCTCCCTCCCTAAAATGAAGAGTGACACCATAGTTTTGTCAAAAGCTCATGGCACCCCCTGTTCTCCCTTCCCTTAAATGGGGTTCAGGGAGAGAATAAATGGAATGCATGAGGCTTTATCTTTTTGTTAAAAGAGGGAAAGAACCTGCAGGAAAGACCCCTTCATCCTATCCCACCTGATAGGTCATCCACCCATAATCCCTCTGAATCAATTAGTTCACCTCTCATGGTTGTGTCAAACTGCATTACCTCAGTGTCGAATCAGAACACCCCCCCATTCATCGTTTCTACTTTATTCTTTCTCTACTCCTGTGTCTCTCCCATCCTCCCACTTCTCACCACGGAAATCAGAGACTTTAAAAACCAAATGGATTTGGGCAGCCTGTCTTGGGGCACTTGAATGATGCAGGTGGATGGGCAGCACAGCACATCCATTTGTCCAAATGGAGCACAGTAATGTGCTCATGTGAGTCCAGCCTTGCAGTATCGCCTTACTCTCCCAGCTAATATTCTTTGTTCAATACCAATGATAGCTCTGATAGATGGGGCTAGTAAGTTAACCTGTCTGCTTTATATCTCTCGCCTGCCCACCCCCCTTTCTCTAAGCAGTAATTATGAAGTATGACCCTCGTTTGGGGCTCTCCAGCCAGATGGGATTAGCATTTTTCTACCTCCTAATGAAATAAAGGCCCAGTGTAATGAAGGCAACATTGGGGGGGGCAATTTGTTAAGAACTCCCATTTAGTTAAGAAGTGGAGAGTCTATCTCGAAGGAAATAAGGTCTTTAGTGTGTGTGTGATTGATAATTATTTTTCAAGTAGTTTGATTACTTTCAGAAATATCCTTGGCTTTGAGAGTATCTGCAGGTGATATCACACTGATATTTTCTTTCTCTTCTCTTATAGACTGAGATTGCCAAACGACTCAATGCAATCCTAGCCCAGATCATGCCTTTCTTGTCACAAGAGGTGAGTGTAATCTGAAATGACAACATTCCACATTTGACAACATTTGTGGGATTGGCACAGATGAACAGTTTAAGTAATAAAATATATATGTAAGAAGAATGTGGTTGCAACTGTTAAGAGGGATAGTTACACATAAATTAGCAGTAAATTGGACCATTGTGTCTCAAGATAACTAGAATGTGTATTATAGATAAGTAAAAATATTATGTTGGATATCCCCCCCAAATCAACCTATATTTGACCCTAATGATGTATCTTATGGCGTAGGTCTCTGTCTATGCTAGCTTCTTGCTTGATGCTCACTCCTGTGTATCCTAAATCTCCTTCTGCAAGTGTTTGAGTTGCCCCATTTCAACAGAGGAGAACCCCATGTTATGAGAAGGGCTTGGAGAAATGTGTTGTCTGATGAAAAAAGTCCTTGTATGCTTCCTTAGTTACCTCAGAAAAAGCAATGGCTAAAATCAAACTTTGACTTCGATAGCCCAAGGAGTAGTGCTGATCAACTATCTTGAGGGAGTTTTGGCACTCCTAAAACCTCCTTTTCATTATTAGCACACTGCTAAATGTATAGCTACTTAGCAGCTGTTTTACTGCCAAAGTTGGTCTCTTCAGACATGAGTTATGTAACTGTATTGCTGGTATGTAGCCAACGAGCTACCAAAGTAATCAATATAGGCCAGACCTTCCGTGTTCAAAGTTGATGTACTTCCACTTGGGGTGTTAGGATATTTTTTATCTTTCTCTTTTAAGTAAGGGTGCACCTATCTTTTTGATCATTGCAATAATCAATAATGTTGTTGGTTCACTTACTGAGAGGTGAGTGTACAATGCAGTTTGGAGAGGAATGGAGTCAGGCTTTGTTATTTTTCCAATTCAGATCCCTTGCATGTTCATGGGTGTCGGTTTTACATGGTACACTTTCGTGAGATCTGAGCATATTCGTTAGGCTTAAGTGTAATAGTGCACATTGACTTGGCATGAATGAGCCAGCAGAACTCATGTCAATATGTTGACTTGTACAGATCTTACACAAATATTAGTTTAATTAATTTCTCTATTTAATACAATCTTTGTATTTGTCTGTTCTAGCACCAACAGCAGGTGGCCCAGGCTGTTGAGCGTGCCAAGCAGGTGACTATGACCGAGCTGAATGCCATCATCGGGGTACGTGGACTTCCCAATCTGCCTCTCACCGTGTGTATATCCCTCTTTTACCTTCATTTAGCTACAGACAAGGGGTAAACCTGCATGCTTAGAGGGGGAGCAGCACTTCTAATGCAGATATTTAGGTTGCATTTTGATATTGTTCTCTGAGGCAGGGTGGGAGGGGAAATAGATCGAAAAGGAAGAACCCAATGGAGGAACAATAGCTTGAGATACTAATCAACCTCCAGTTTCTTTCTTGTGTATTTCTGAGCATTTTGAGGTGTGTACTTCAGTGCCATTTCTCCCCCGCCTTGTGCAGAATTGCCTCCGTCCCCAGTATTGTGTTTTAGGGGTCGCACAGGAGGGTTCTTGAGCAGTTACATTCGTTCTTGAGTTTATACCTTAACATCAAGTACTCTAATCCTGTGATGCTTGATCTCCGGTTTCTTGTCGGAGCCTCTAGTAAATGAGGAAGAATGTCTACAGCAGAAAAGGGTCGATAAATTGTTTGGAAGTCCTTTGATAAAACGGAAAGTAGCTTATGTATGATGGCCAGGTTTCACTGAATTTATGGGAAAAGCAGTTAGTATATCGAAACACAATAAGGGCTTAGTGAAAAAACACTTTGTTGACTGTTATTTCTATTTTGGGCTACTGTAGAATGTTGGTAAAAATAATCTTAAAATATCATCCACATCATCTGTACTTCACCATTGTGTAAGGTAAGACCAAGTGTTATAGTTGCATAATCTTTTAATTGATGCAAGAACGCCT
>OMLC01089857.1:4646-14753 GCA_900302585.1 Regalecus glesne
GGGGGGGTCTCACCTTCTAGCTTGTTTTATCGCTGCATGACTGTTCTATTCTGGATACCCACAGGTGTAAAGTAACCTCATGCACAATTTACACTTCCGGTTGCATCATTTGGTTTCCATATCCATCCTCTTAAATTTCTAAATATAAACCTGTGGTCCTCTGCGAAACCCCCTCCCATTAAGAGCGTAGTGAGGGTAAAATGTGCCAGCAGCATGGTTAAATATAAACCTGGGTGAGGGGTGGGATTGCATGTATAACCGTTCTGACATCCACATTGACTTTTTGTTCTTCCCAAACACAGTCTTGTGCCCTTTAGTGATGGGTTGTTTTTGTGTGTGTTGTGTGTGAGATTGTGTTGGTGTACACATGGCTGCACTTCAAAGGCCAAGGTCATGAGAACCAGTGACAGCTGAATTGAAGGGGAACCTGAAAGGTTGGGGTGGTCTTATTATAAATAAGTAATTCTACTCTCTACTAGGAAGTCATGTTCACAGTAAGTCCCAAAAGGCGGATGGATATCTTTACATCAGTGTTTGAGTTACTCAGAATAGGTCAGGAATTTTCAAACTTTCCTTATAAGGGATGGCCTCTGGTATTAAACGGGCTGAATTATTAAAGATCGTAGTATTGATAAGCTTCCACGTTAATGGTTCTGCTATCAGTATAAGAGAAATTAAGAAAATAAGTCCTATTTATTTAGGCTATGGAATTATTATCTTGCACCTTTATCCCCTCAAATTCTTTCTCATTTGCAATAAAATTTACACATTTGTCTAGAATTCATTTTCACTGTTCCCAACACAGAACAGCTCAGGAGGCAGGGCGGTCATCTAATAATTGGGGATTGGTGGTTTGATCCCCATGCATTGCAGAAAGTGTGTTGAGATGTCCTTGAGCAAGACACAGAACCCCTAGCTGCTCCCTGCGAGCGCTGTATGGCAGCTGTGCTCACTGCTACAATAGGATGGGTTAAATGCAGAGAACAAATTCCACTGGCCTTGGTCGTGTGGCAAACGGAAACAATTCTAAACATTTCTATGCTTCTCTTGGAACCCGTCATGTGCGAGCTGAGAGGCCAACTCTTTCTCTCTGCCACACACAGACCCATAGGCCCACAGAGCCTGCTCTTTGTGACTATGATGGAGAGAGAACAGTCAAAGGTTATACTTCAATGCTTCATTGGCACAAGAGCAAATAGTCTTGCATGTCATTTTCACAAGTGGAAACACAAGCCATCTTTAGACACTTCTAGTGAAAGTGCATCAAATACAGAGAAATAAATTGATAAATACAGTTTTTGACTTCCTGGCTCATAGTTCATCTCTCACTGTCCCTATGTTATGTATGCCAGCAGCCAAGAGCCCACATGGAGTCAACTAAATTATACCGGCGTGGGATGATGATTAAAAGTAATGCTCAGTCCATGCATGACGCAACAAAGCAATGCTAATTCAGTTAATTTTTGTTTATTCTCTTAGAAAATAAAATCTTTAAACTACCAGATCGATAAGCAGTATCGGTAAGAGTAGTAATAGCACCATTCAAATCTTAACAATACCTATTCCTATTCTTTATTGCATTTAAAGGATGCTGTCTGGTTGTATTGTGGCCTATAATTATTAAGCTAGCTCATACACAACTACTCCACAAACCAGTCCTTAAACGCATTAATTACTGCTATTGCAATTGACCTCTCTCCGTTACTGGCAGACAACTTCTGGCTATGCAGTGGTAACAATTTGAAATTATTATTAGTAATTTAAATCAGGTTTTTCATATCTAGATGTGTCTTGTAAGCATGTTGCTGTTGGGCATAGGCATGCTTAATTAGATCCCAAATGAAGCACAAGATAAATTGTGTTCGATGCTGAACAGAGCACCTTGTGGGGATCATCCGAAGCTAAATATAGAATGAAAATATGTGTAAATTTAACTTGAATAAATATTTCTGATTGCTGTGCCTTCAACCTCAGAGAGTAGGAATAAAACAAATCTGGACCCACTGGAATTAATGGTGGTGTTGGAAAATCCAAATAGAGGTGTCTTTGAGTTGCAGCAGAGAGGAGAGAGGAAATTCTATATGGCATTTGTTCAGTGAGAAAGTTAGTGGTGTCGGAGTGAACACAAAGAAAGGATGTAATTAAAAGAGCTTGGCAAGAGATAAAGAGATTTATCAAAGTAAAGCTGGGTTACCGTCAAATTTCCTATTCAGGTTTCATCATCTCTGAATAGATGTTTGTTTGATACTGGGTGTTTGTGCAGTACTTTTTGTTTTGTTTTGTTCTTTTGCTCATGCAGTTCCCTCTTCTAACAAGCAGCTTTAGCCTTGGTACATTATATCATACTGTACCTTACTGTGCATAATCTATTTGGAAGCACTTCAGTAAATATTTTGACCGCACATAGAATGGCCAATATTGTATATCCATTATTAATGTATTATTATTATTATTTCCTTATGGAAATAGTTCAAATGTAATTCTCCTCCTAGTTGAAGATCAGCTTTCTAGACATAAATATTCAGTAGCTCAGGCCATAAATGTCAAATGAAATGACAGCAGCTGTCCCTCCTGTGGTGGCTTATATCTATCTGTCAGTTTATGTAGCCTCTGTATATATTTCATTGAAAAATTTTCTATATGCACTGAATCCAGGTCACGGTTGGCGGGGGGGGGCTTCAGTTCAGGGAAACAGCCTGAATAGTTTGCCGTTTCATCACAGGACTGTCACACAATCACCCCAACACTCACAGGCACTTGAGTCTCCATTTCCCCCGACATGCATGACTTTGGATAGTGGAAGGAAACAAAAGTACCCAAAGGAAACAATGTCAAACAAGGGGCGATTATGTAAACTCACAAGGTCTGAACTATGGCGACAGAAAGGCGACAGTGCTAACCACTGAACTGCCAAGCTGCCCTTCCAGGGAGCTTTTGAAAAGTAAAAAATCTCTCTAATTCAACACATCCTGAATTGTACTCAGAATTGTGCAATACTAGAGTTCCGGTAATTGATTCGTAACAAATACCAGATAGTTCATGGCAGCTCTTGGTCATAATTAAGATAAGTGGTATGTTTTTTTGTAGCTTCGACTCAACATCCCGGATTTCATTTGAAAAGCCCTGAGCTGCTGACAATCAAGTGTGAGCTACTCAGCCTAGTTTTGTCATCAGATGTATGTATTTTACTTTGTGTTTACATATGAAGGAGGCAGCAATATGAAGCCACCATGTAAAAGGCTGTTGCGGGTGCGCATTCCGGGGCTTAATCTTTTTGAATGAAGCGTGTTGGTGGACACAACCTAAACTAATCCCCCTCTTATTCCAAGAGGCTTTGTTGGGAATGCAAGCAATGGTGTTCCTGTTCAGCAGTCATGGACGCCCACTGGGAGTTACTCCAGGGCAGAAGTCAAGGAGGATGGGTCATCAGGCAAGCTGTGCACTGATAGAAATTAGTCCAGTGTTAATATTTCATTGTATTTTTTTATTAGGAGAAATTTAAAAAAGGTAGAATTGGACCATCGCACCATAATGACCTGATTTTAAATCAATTTTTGTGATTTGCTGTACATGCGCAAGGAATGTGTTGATGGGGAGAACGGTTAAAACTGAAGAAAATTAGGTTGATGGGGTGCGTTTAAGACCTGCAGAGTAGTGTGCAGTTGCCATGCTTTGGTTTGCATACATTATATACTCATTTCATTCGCCACTCTCGGGTCTCCTCAAGTGCTAGCGTTTCCTGTCTCCTGTGTGACTTAGATCATGTGGTCTGAGTCTTAACTGCACAGCCAATTAGCCAGGAGGATACCTTCAGTGCTGAAAGCCCAGGATGGTGTATGGAAATCCCTTTTTAACACCTTCACTCACTGTCATCCTTGAGATTATATGAGTCAACTTAAGTGGACCTGATTTCCACAAAAATATGTAGTTGTAGTTTACCCTACTACATTTGGAATGATCTGAAAGAGAAGGAACTGGTGCCCTCTTCCTTTCAGTGTATTTGACAGGGTTGGTTTTTTCCTTTGGCTGTCCTTAAAAAAAAAACTACAACCCTTGGTAAATTACTCTGTTCACTGGTGCCACTTGGTGGCCAAGCCTCTCTGCCTTACCTCATCTGTAATCTCTCACGTAACTGATGATCTTCATCCTCTTTCTCCTTTTACTTCACCCCCTACCCTCCTAGGTCCACTGGTGTCCCCCCACTCTGTTCCCAACAACTTGGATAGTAACAAGTCCGTGGAGAGGAGACCATCCAAAGTTGGGGTCAGTAGAGAAAGCAGCAGTGTCGACTTCAGCAAGGTAACCTAAACCAAGTGCTGAGCAAAGAAACACCCGGTCATGACGGTGGGTCTCATGAGTCCGTTGTGCACTCCCTACATAGAAAATTCCACGGGCTTCCAGAAAAGCTGGGCTTTTGTTGCAAAACTTGCTCTAGAGGAGCTACTGTCCCACTAACATCTTCATGGTCCAGCTCTAATGGTTAAGAATTGGCCCTCAAAGTAAACGCGTGTTTTCGTTCTGAAATTTTTTTGTCCAAATAAAAAGTTTCTCCCCCGCAAGGCCTTTATCCATCATATCTGCTTCATCCGAGGGATAAAACTGCAAGCAGTCATAATTGGTTATCCCTTTAAAGGCAGTTTTCATGTCTGCTTGGAACTGAGGCTCATATTTTAGCCTCAGTGAAAGTGAAGCAGCCAAAATCTATACAGAGACATAGATATTTTAGCATTTCACGCAAAATTTTATTACATGACAAGACATGTCAGGAAGATGGAAATCTCTGCTCAGTACTTAGTAATTCATTTTGTTGCTGCTAACTTTGCCTGTAGCATCTCTCTGGTCCTGCCATTGTAGCAGCCTTTATGCTAGCTGCAATCTCTACTGTTCCTGTCTTCTTGTTGCCAGTCAACACTATGCTATTGATAATAGCACAGTGGCCCATTAGTTACTACTGTTGCCTCACAACAAGAAGGTCCTAAGTTCGAATCCCATCCCAGATCCTTTCTGTGTGGAGTTTGCGTGTTCTCCTCATGTCTGCATGGGTTTCCTCCCTCCTTCAAAAAGGCATGCATGTTGAGGCTAATATATCTGCCTGTGTCCCTGAGCAAGGCAACAGGAAGAAGAACTGTAGTTAGTACCTGGGCACTGCAGCTACAATAGGATGGATTCAATGCAAAGAACACATTTCTTTGTTTGTATGTATGCATGTGCAATGAAAAATAAATAAAGCTTCTTCTTTTTGATTGCTTTGTCTTTGTTTCTGCTTTCTACCTTCTTCTCTCCCTGTATGTCTACAACTCAACCCCCCCCTATTGCTCGCTCACTTTTCTCTATCTTTGTTATTCTGAATAGCAACATTCTCTTCATTGTTGGTTTATTGCTTTTAGGTGGATATGAACTTTATGAAAAAGATCCCTCCAGGGGCTGAGGCCTCCAACGTACTGGTGGGGGAGGTGGACTTCCTGGAGAAGCCCATCATTGCTTTTGTACGTCTCTCTCCTGCCGTCCTCATCACGGGCCTCACTGAGGTACCCGTCCCCACCAGGTAAAACAGCAAAAGAATGTCAGGTTTTGTAAGTTTGTCTCTCCAAACAGAAAACTGCCACATAATCAAATTATCTGCTGCGACATACCTGAATTTAATCAAGTCTTTACAGCTAGACTTTAGAATTTGGAGATTTCATTGTTCAGATCCTTGGAAGAATGGTTGAGGAATGCAGCAAGCACTTGTTAAGGGAATGCGTACAGCCATGTTGTAGATTGTCAGACCTTTCAGTTCCCTCATTTTCTCAGTATCTGCACTAAAGGAAAGGCAGTAAAACCTTTAATGACATGTTTTGGGTTAAAAACATGTTGGGTGGTAAAACCCAGTGCCCTGGTGATAAATTAGATAAAACAAGACCACATCACATGTTGGCTTTGAGGGAGAAAATCTACCGCATGTGGTCTCTTTCTTCCCCTCCTCCCACATGAGAGGCACACACACACTCAGTCGTACTACTGTGATGTGCAACAGTGCTATAGAAACACATGCTATCTGTTAAAACGGCGCAGATTGAAGCCAGTTGGAAAAATGAATTCGGATTAACAGGGAATCAAACATTCAGAGAACCATACCAACAGAAAAGACCTCCTGCAGTCATTTTCAAATATGCTTGACAATGTGGGAGAGAAGAACTCAAACTTGGCCTGACTGAAATGAGAATTGTTTTTATTTTTTCTAAACTCTCCCATTGTAGGAGGCGTCATGATTTAAGGCCTCGGAGTGAAATGATTCCTTGATCTCTTCACTATGGATCAATGCTTTACTTTCTCATTTATTTCCGAGAAGTAGTTTCCAGGTATCGATACTGTATAATCCCTGACAAAATCAAAAAAGCATTATGTCTCTGAAAAATCTGAGAAAAGAAGTCCTCAGAAGAACTCAACTCATTTATCATCTAGGAACCTCTTATGGGTAGATTATTTTATGTATTTTCATATTGATTCTATAACCCTTTCTCAACCTTTGCCCTTTACCATTCAGAATACTTAAAAAGTAGTTGCTGCTATTTGCCTTCCAAGGGCACAGTAACTTCATAGGGTAATTGTTCTTTGTGGTTCTCACTAGGTTTCTCTTCCTGTTGCTGGGTCCTCATGGCAAAGGCCCCCAGTACCACGAGATTGGCAGATCCATGGCAACGCTCATGACTGATGAGGTGATGATGAAGAATTCTGACAGCATACTTTGACCATGACTTCATGATGTCACTACGCTAGTTGAACTTCGACAGGGTTATAGCTGTCACTAAAGTCAACCTCCAGTGTGACCCAAATTGTTTTGTTCAAATGTATTTAAGAGGCATACTTAGATTGAAGTTTTATCAGCACATCAGGCTGTTAGTGTTGTCCTGTAGCCAGGGGACCAGATGAATTTGCGAGTTAATGTTTTGGGGTATATATGGTCACCGGCTGTTCAGACAGATTAATAGCTAACCAGACAGGGGTTGGGTCCGTCACAACCGTTCATCTAATATGTGCCGAGTTTGAGATGATACCGGATAGCCTCTGATTGGCTAGTACTCATTGCCTCTGTTGGTTAGGTTGGTTAAGGTAATTGGCGGGGAGAGTAGGGGAGGGTCTGCTGAAATGAGGTTGGGGAAAAAATAATGCTAATGAACAAAGAGGAGCACTGTTGGCTGCCACTGATGTGGAACGATCTGTCAAATCTGCAATCGCAACACTACTTGATAATGAACGGAGAGTAGCTACACTAATTATTTTTAGTATTTTTGAATTTCTCTGGTTCCCAGGCTGGCTTTCCTGCTTTTACCACCATCACAATAGCTTCCCCATATTTGACAGATCCACCCTTTCTGTAATGCTTTGGGTGCATATATATGGGCATTTCCAAATACCTCATAATATTCATTATGCCCTTAAGATATTCCATGATGTGGCGTATAAGGCAAAAGACCGGACGCACCTTCTCTCTGGGATAGATGAGTTCCTGGATCAAGTAACTGTCCTGCCACCTGGGGAGTGGGATCCCACGATACGAATCGAGCCCCCCAAGAATGTACCGTCTCAGGTAAGTGTCATTCTCTGTCATTTCCTAAATCCTTTTGTGGTGAACTTAAACCTCATCAAAATCAGAATCCCTTTATGTTGAATAAGTTAATAGGAATTAATGTGTAGCATAGTAACAGATGCCTATTAAAAAATAATGGTGCATTATACAAAGACAAAAGAACCTCTACTACGCCACAGCACTGTCTATCACACAATTTGTATTAAACAGCATAGTTTATTTGATATTGGAGAATTGTGAATACAGTCCACAACCAAGTCCACTTAATTTTTTTGATATATAATTGTCATGAAATTCTATCATTGAAAAATACAATTTAGGAGCAGGTTTTTCTGGATTTCATTTTCCTCCTTTGAGTACTGCTATAAACTCTGAGAGTGCCACCCAATGGCTGAAAATGATCACGACAACAGGTTGATGATTTAATAAGTGTCGGACAAACCTGCAGCTGAAGAGGAAGAGGCCGTCCCAGCCCAATGGTTTATTGTCTCCGTCCGGAGAGCTGGAGAAGGAGGATGACCATCAAGTGGGGCCTGAGCTGCAGAGGACCGGGATGTGAGTACCTCCCTCCCCTTGGTGGACTTTGAAGTGCTAGAGGTCATCCATATGGTCTGTAGGCATAAGAAAATGGATGGTTTAAATTAGAGCCTAAAGGAGTAAGATTTATTTGTTTATATTGATGAACCAGACCTGATTGTAAATCACTGCAAATGCTGATTTTTGCTGCTTTGTTGTTTTATTTGTTGGCATCCGCCAAGGAGTGTGTAACAACTCACCTGCCAAATCTACCAGCCCTAAAAATGGATTAGTTTGGTTGAATAGAAATCTGCCAAAATTACTTTTCTTTTAGATATTTGTAGATTTCATTTAAATTAATCCTCCTAATTGGTCACAAGTTTGTTTCCTGAAGTTTTTTGTGCATTTAGAATCAAGTCCATGTTGATCATTAATATCAGTAACCTATAATAATCAGATGTTTGCTTTGAGGATGTTGATGGAGAAATATAGAGAAGGTTAGAAAGAGTAACAAGGTGTCTTTGTGGATTTAGAGAAATCATATGACAGGGTGCCATGAGAGGAGGTATTGTACTGTATGAGGGAGCCGGGAGTTTCAAATAAGTAATGTAAGAGTGGTGCAGGATCTGTATGAAGGCAGTGTGACAGGGGCGAGATGTGCGGTGAAGTTCAAGGTAAAGGTGGGGTTACACCTGAACCCTTCCTTGTTTGCAATGGTGATGGAGAAGTTGATGGATGAGATCAGACAGGAGTCTCCATGGACTATGATAGTGGATGACATTGGCTGTAGTGAGAGTAGGGAGCAGGTTGAGGAGAGCCTGTGGAGGTATACACCAGAAAGAAGAGGAATGAAAGTCAGTTTGGAGCAAGATGGAATACATATACGTGAACAAGAGGTAGGACAGCAGAATGGTGAGGATGCAAGGAGTAGCAAGGAAGGTGGAGGAGTTTAAATAATTGGGTCAATTGCTCAAAGTAACGGGGAGCGTGGAAGAAGGTTAAAAAAGAGAGCAGGCAGGGTGGAGTGGGTGGAGAAGAGTGTCAGGGGTGATGTATGACTGAAAGATTCCAGCAAGAGTGAAAGGGAAGGTTTACAGGATGGTAGTGAGACCAGCTATGTTGTACTGTTTGGAGACAAAAGACAGGAGGTGGATATGCAGGTGGCAAAGCTGGAGATGCTGAGATCTTAATAGGGGGTGACGAAGAAGGACAGGATTAGGAATGAGTATATCAAAGGGACATCTCAGGTTAGATGGTTTGGAGACAAACAAAGAGGGGTAAGATTGAAATGGCTTGGACTTGTGAAGTATACTGGGAGAAGGATACTGAATATGGAGCTGCCAGGCAAAAGGAAAAGAGGAAGACCAAAGAGGAGGTTTATGGATGTGGTGAGGGAGGACATGCAGGTGGCTGGTGTGACAGAGGAACATGCAGAGGACAGGAAGAGATGGAGATGATGATCTACTGTGATGACCCAATAGGAGCAGTCACAAGTAGTTCATCAGTAACCTATAATAAAACTAGGTGGTTTAATTCCCAGTCATCTAACAAATACTCATTTTGCAGGTCTACATATTATGATGTGCAATACCCTATTTTGGAATTTAAAGTATAACGTAATGTGTTTCTTATAAGCTCTCTTAAACTCTTTGAACCTGAAATGAAGCCATCTATACATAGCTACAAAGAGTACATTGAGCTCAGCTAGTAGAATGTCTTTATCTGAGACTTGGGTCACACATACTCTGCACACGTACATCTCTGCAAACTGGAAGGCAACGGTTCATTATTTGCATACCCACTTTCCTTTCCACCACTGCTATAAAAGGCACGTGCAGACAGAGCCGATAGTGAGACGCAGAACAAGATGTTCAGGGGACACGTGTAAGAAAAAAAAAAAAAAAAGCTAAGCCTCCACAGATAAAGCTCCTGTATTAAACAGAAGGTGCTGGTTGGAGATGATGGAGTAAAAGGCATTCTCCATTAGTGGATAAAGGAAAGTATACTGGAATAGAGGGAAT
>OMLC01089857.1:14773-24814 GCA_900302585.1 Regalecus glesne
TGCATACCCACTTTCCTTTCCACCACTGCTATAAAAGGCACGTGCAGACAGAGCCGATAGTGAGACGCAGAACAAGATGTTCAGGGGACACGTGTAAGAAAAAAAAAAAAAAAAAAAGCTAAGCCTCCACAGATAAAGCTCCTGTATTAAACAGAAGGTGCTGGTTGGAGATGATGGAGTAATGGAGATGATCTATGTTTAATGTATTTTGAAATGGTCACATTATTCTAAAATAGCACAAGTGGAATATCTCCTATGAGAATGCACTCGTGACCAATCTTCTCATATTGTTTAATAAATCTGGGACTGATTTTTGTGTAAACAAGACACAAATTACACTACTTCAATAACTGACTCTGAATCATACTAAAGTTTAAACGTTCCTATAGTGCATACAGGAGAAGTTGGTCTTTTTGCAAGCTGCCCTCAACAAGAAGGTCAAAGTACAGGTTCAGCTTCAATACGAATGCTTACAGTCACACATTGTTTAACCAAAGTGTTCCAGTAATTTCATATTGCTGTACAAATGGGAATGTAATGTATTTCCATGACCTCATGGAAACTTTAAACATTGCTGTCTCTTCTCAGGATATTTGGAGGCTTGTATAGGGACATTAAGCGAAAGGCCCCGTTCTACTGGAGTGACATCAGGGACTCCTTTAGCCTCCAGTGTCTGGCTTCCATCCTCTTCCTGTACTGCGCCTGCATGTCCCCTGTCATCACCTTTGGTGGCCTGCTTGGAGAAGCCACTAAGGGCAATATAGTGAGTAGGATGGTGTTTGTGTGCGTGTCAATAACATTTTTCAGTGCTTGAATAAGACCTGATTTGTGTTTCTCCATAGTATGTGTTAGTTTCTGTTAACCTATCACCATATTTTCCACGCAATAAAACCCATCTGAATATTAATATTTCCCTCCGTCTATGTGACATAATGCAACAGGTTGGTTTGTTCTTCAAGAAAAGAGAGTGTTAACATCAAACCTGATTTCCTCCTGACTTAATGACTTTCACGTCTGCCTGACACACTTTATTGTCTGATCCACAGTTTGAAGTTATGACTATTTAGCCCTCCCACCTCCCACCCCATGCATTCATCCTCCTGTCATACTGTGAGCTATTCTATCTGATTTGACCTTCATGAGCAGGCACACTCTCTCGCTCTCTCTCTCGCTCTCTGTCTCTCTCTCTCTCTCTCTCTGTGTGTCTATATGCATATATATAATCCAGGATATCTTTATTAGGCCTGAAACTGTTTGCATAGGCAGCATTTGCCTGCTGGTGTGTGATGCGACTGAGTAAACTCAGCAGGTAACCAATGTGCAGAGATATGACTCAACAAGTCACCAGGGTGGAAAAAACTAGAGCTGTTGCAGTTTATCCTTATCTAGTCTCTGTCTCGTTACAGCAGATTGTCTGTTTAATAAAGTCTTTATATCCCTGGGGGCTCCATCTTTTTTTCCTTCAGCTTCTCCTTCTCCAGACTGGGTTTACCCCTAACCGACCTCCCATTCCTGCCCTGTCCTTCCTTTCTCATTCCCTCTCTCCCTTCATTCCCTCTCTGTTTACAGAGTGCCATAGAGTCTCTCTTTGGGGCGTCGCTGACAGGAGTGGCCTACTCCTTGTTTGCAGGCCAGCCTCTCACTATTCTCGGGAGCACAGGACCTGTTTTGGTCTTTGAGAAGATCCTCTTCAAGTTCTGCAAGTGAGATTTTGTCACTCTGTGGCCCTCCAGTGGTGGAAATATTAAAGGACTCACCTGTCATGGTTATTTGATATTCCACGTGGTTTCACTACACGATATTTGCAATGTTGATAAATTAGTTCAAAATATTGGATAAACACAAATCTCTCTAATATTTTAGAAAAGAATGGGAGATTAGAGACTTGGTGATAGTCTTTAAGAGACTCTGGATCAAGGTGTGGTTTCTTAAGTAAAGTTTTGACCACTGCTGTCTTAAAACTGCTGGGAACTGTGCCAGTAGTAAGTGATAAATTAACCACCTCTAGCATTAAAGGTCCCAGGAAAAGCCACAGGTCTTTAAAAAGCTGTAAAATCAGGGACTATCTACCAGCGATTCATTATATAAAAATGAATTTTTTAGGAATGGAGCAGCAGGAGTAGCTGGAGTTGAGGAACTAACTTCGTTTAATATCTCTTCGACTTAATTGCAGAAAAAGTCTAGAAACTCATGGACGGTGAGTGTTGAGTAACTGATAGATGGTGGCTTTTTGATACGTCTATTGACGGTGTCAAAGAGAAATCCTGGATTATGTTTATTAACGTTGACTAGGCGAGAGAGAAAGTCTGCTCCTCGTGACTGACTTATCCACAGACCTTCTATTGGCTGGACCCAAGTTTGTTTTTTGTTCATGTAAATTCTTGTAAATGGAATCATTCATCCATCCACATTCTTCAACATTACCTTCTCTCCTCCCCAGTGACTACGATCTATCCTACCTGTCGCTGCGGACCAGCATAGGCCTCTGGACAGCTTTCCTGTGTCTTATTCTGGTGGCCACTGATGCCAGCTCCCTGGTCTGCTACATCACCCGCTTCACAGAGGAAGCTTTTGCAGCCCTTATCTGCATCATCTTTATCTATGAGGCTCTGGAGAAGCTCATCCACTTAGGGAGACAGTACCCCATCAACATGCATAATAATCTGGAGAACCTAACCCTGTACTCGTAAGTCAGCCCAGGTCTGTTTTTCATCTCCATGTTTGGTATGTAGCTTCAAGAGACACCCACAAGTCTAAAAGAGTTGAATGAACCAGTAAGACGAGCAATGACTAGGAAAGAGTGCAAGGCTCAAAGCTATAGCCCACAAACAGAGAGAATATTCTTGTCCTTCTTGTGTCCTTAAATAAAAAGCTGAGTCAGACTGGACTGACTCAGCTCTGACTTTGCATATAGCATTGTCAAAGAAAGAGGAGGCCAATCTGATTCATCAAAGCTTTGACTGAGTTGACAATGTGAACAGATCTCTCACAATCTAATCACATACTGGGACTATTGGCTCAGCATGATGTTGGCATTGAATGTTTTCTTTTGCTTAACATCTCTTTTCCTTGGTTTCAGGTGTCAGTGCTCTCAACCAGCCAATGCCTCAGCCCAGGTCCTACAGAAGTGGAACCAGTCTGTATACACTCCAGAGTCCATCCCCTGGAGTGACCTCAATGTGTCGGTGAGCCACAACACAGGGTTCTCCAATATGATATACGGAACTTCTTTGTGACTGCAAGTGCATTCACATGCCAGGACTCAAATAATCTGAGCCATTAACATTCATTTAGTATTATTCTTGTTCAATCCCTCAAGCATTACGAGAAAAAAACATACTTCATTCCAACAGGGAAATACTACTGTTTTCAGAATTAATTAATAGGATACAACAAATAAAAGCGTCAGGAAATACAAAATATCAAAATGCACATATCAAGCATGGGGGCTGACAGTCTAAAGCTAGAACTTGACTCAAACGTATTCAAATGGCAAAAGAAAGTGTGGGTCTAATGTACTCATGAGCCAAAACATTATGACCACCCAGGTGAATTGAATAAGTTAACCTGTGTTTGTACTGGCTGTAACATGCATACTTGGTATCACTAGGACTAACCTTCAGTTACTAAAACTACTCTTCTTCCTCATTCACATTTTGATGTTTTAGCTGACCCACTCCTCCTCTTCTGATTCCCAGATGTGTAACATGCTCCATGGAGAGTTTGTGGGTCCCGCCTGTGGCCAGCACGGACCATACATCCCAGATGTTCTCTTCTGGTCCATCATCCTGTTCTTTACAACCTTCTTCCTCTCCTCCTTCCTCAAGCAGTTCAAGACGGAGAGATACTTCCCCACAAAGGTCAGACATCTTTTTAGATTTGTGTGCGCATTCTTTTCTGATGGGAGATTATACTTGACTTGCTCTCCTGTTTTATTCTGTTCAAACGCATTGTGTCACTGCATCTATTAATAGTTTTAATTATTCTAACACTAACAACCAGATCATATGGGCTGCATGAAAGTACATGCAGTATAGAATACATGGTTGTATGTTTGTATGTAGAGGCATTTGGCTGGGCATGTGTACATTTGACTTTTATGAGCTCAACAACTCTCGTTCTTAAGATAACATAAATGTTTGTAATGAATTAGTCATCTCATATCCTCTTATACAATACCAGACACTGTGTCCTTTACTGTTATGACTACAGTCAGGTGAAAAAGACAAGTTCAAGCACATTCACCTTCTATGCCTTTAAACATTTGGACATAACTCATCATGTAGTTCTCAACAAGTCTTAAAGTGAGGTGAATGTAATCTCATGTCACTTATCAACACAGAACAGAGTTTACTTTTTCAAGAGGTGGCATAGCTCAGAGGGTACGGCTCTGTGAATAGTACAAATTACCATTGAAACTTACTGTTAGCGCGGTCGTTATGCCACTGTACTGTTTATAAGGGTGGGGATGCCTACAGTCAGTTGAGACTGAAGAATTCCCCTGTGTGAGTGATGAAACATTTCTCTCAATGAATGTTGTGTCCGGATGAACTGATTCGACTATCTATGGGTAGTGAACTCTGCTTGTACTTGCATAACTTCTGGGTGTGTAGGTGTACAACTATCAATATGAACGAGGAAAATATTTTACATCCTTTATGAAATATCTCTAGCTAATTAGGGATAGCTTCAACGTTTTTTTGTTTTTACTGTGTTGTGCAGGTACGCTCCACCATCAGTGACTTTGCTGTGTTTATAACCATCATGATCATGGTGTTGGTGGACTATCTGATGGGGATTCCCTCTCCTAAGCTGAATGTTCCTGACCGGTTTGAGGTGGGCAAATCCTTGTTTTCTAAATATTGTGTACATGTCAATTCTCAAATAATGATAGATCCACAGGTCCAGCCTGACATTAAGATTTAGAAATGCACCTTAAAGGTGTGGCTGAGTAAGTAAATGTAAATATTAATCAGGTCTTTATTTTTTCATATGCAGATGATAAAAAAATAAATGTTTCAGCTTTTGCCTTCAGTGGGCTGATTTCCCTCTTAACATATTCTAATAATCATGCACCTTATGCTTTATATTATAGACATATCAAGTGTCACTAATGAAGTATCAATCTGCTCTGCTATTGTGATCCCCATACATTAACATAGAATTTAAACATGTATATCTTTGGTCATGAAGATAGGACTTTGTAGACAATAGGTCGTATTAGGAAGGCTGTGAGAACATATGACACAGGGTTTTTAATCATCCAGCCAGGAATCATTATCTCAGTGACTCTATCCACATCACTTGGTGCCTCAATAACTGATGAGCTTAAATGGAATTGTCAGTCATCTCTGTGTTTCCCTTGTAGCCAACTTCAAAGAACCGTGGGTGGCTGATGGACCCATTAGGGAACAACCCCTGGTGGACACTGCTGGTGGCGGCACTTCCTGCCCTTCTCTGTACCATCCTCATTTTTATGGACCAGCAAATCACCGCTGTCATTATCAATCGCAAGGAGCACAAACTCAAGGTCATGACTGCCTCTAATAGTTCTGAAAAAAATGCCAGTGTACTATGTGAATATTAAACATCCATAACAGTTATCTCTGATGGAGGGCTGCGGTAGCTCAGCATTAGAGCATGTCAAGCAATGAGAAGCCAGATGCTGTGGCTTTGATTTCCCCCAGGCTCCATCCAAGTCCGTGTCCACCCCCACAACCTGGGGACTAGTCATGACTCATAAAACGGACCTCTTGCATCATACATGTGAATCATGTCTATATGGCTTTCATCTCCTATGAACCTCCAGCTCCCTGTCTTCCTGTCATTCCTACAGAAAGGCTGTGGCTACCACCTTGACCTGCTGATAGTGGCGGTAATGCTGGGTGTTTGCTCCATCATTGGTCTGCCCTGGTTTGTGGCTGCTACGGTGCTCTCCATCTCCCATGTCAACAGCCTGAAGGTGGAATCTGGCTGTTCCGCCCCAGGGGAGCAACCCAAGTTCCTGGGTATCCGGGAGCAGAGGGTCACCGGGTTCATGATCTTCATCCTCATGGGTTGCTCTGTTTTCATGACCTCTGTACTTAAGGTGAAAGAAGAGCAGATGACAGTGGACCTTTATGTCCACAGGAACACACTAAAGCCCTAGAAATATTTTGAACAATCAATTGTGCAGTTGATTTATCTCATTGTTAGATAATTGGGTTACTATTGCACACGTCGTTTGCTGTGTTTACGAGAGTCAGTCATAAAATTAATATAATGTGCTTATAAAGGGGGTGTCCACATTATACTGCACTATGGCAATGAAAGGTCAACGCTTAACTATTTAAGATGCTAGAGATATTGGTGCTACTTTGTGTTCATCACATGCTCTTTGTTTTTTCTTCCATACTGCAAGCTGTGTAATTTGAACTGACTTAGTTTGTTCACTTCTATTCTCAACAGTTCATTCCTATGCCAGTCTTGTATGGAGTCTTTCTCTACATGGGTGTGTCTTCACTTAAAGGCATTCAAGTAAGACTTCAGCTTGTATGCAGATATCACCCCATGCTTTTATCCATGGCTGAACACAAGTCTTGGCCTATTAGTAATCAGAGGCTTGATCCTTGTAATTCGAACATATACAGTTTATACACAGTAAAAAAAATCCTTTTTGAAATGTGTGTCCTCACTTGAATATGTAATGAATAAATCCACTCCTAAAGGCTTTTTATACCCCCGTATCCTGAGCCCTACCCCCAACATGTTGCTCATCTTCTCTTTCACAGTTCTTTGACCGTATCAAACTGTTCGGCATGCCCGCCAAGCACCAACCAGACCTTATCTACCTGCGTTACGTCCCTCTGTGGAAGGTCCATATCTTCACCCTGGTGCAGCTCACCTGTCTCGTCCTGCTCTGGGTCATCAAGGCCTCAGCAGCTGCTGTCATTTTTCCCATGATGGTATTGGTCTTGATACTCATTGATAGCGTGTATAACTTATCTTGATTTGAACGAAGGTACATGTGTGCATATAGTCCTGCACCACATAGTTTCTGCCCACACACACAACAGGCTTGCTTTGAAATGAAGTTTATCAAGTAAAATGGTTTTTCATTCATATGAAATGTGTGGGGGGGGTTCTACATGGTTTCCAGTTATTACAGTCCTTAAGTTTGAGATTTACACTCTTTGCAGTCATATTTTTACATGGCAGATCAATAAAGCTTCATCACTTTTTAGCTAGGTTGGCTTTGAGAAGATTGCTCATGTTGGAAGTCTTTCTCCCTCCCAGGTGCTGGCACTGGTCTTCATTCGGAAGCTACTAGACTTCTTCTTCACTAAAAGAGAGTTAAGCTGGCTTGACGACTTGATCCCTGAAAGCAAGAAGAAGAAAGAAGATGACAAGAAAAAGAAAGAGCAGGAGAAAATAGTAGGGCTCATGATAGCTAATTGTGTTTATAACGGCCTGTTTGACTCTTGCATCAGCTTTCTGTTGCAGCAAAATTAATCCTGGCAAAGCAGAAAGATGGCAGCAAGTATTTTCAGCTAGTGAATCTCAAACTACCTGGATGACTTGTACTTGAGAAAAGTATTTCTTTGCATTTTTTTAAAATAAAATGATGCAGTAACTATGACAACATTACACTGTTGTAATATTACAATATGTATTTTACTTTGAACCCTAATTACTGATATAAATCAATGTAGTCATTGATTTCAATGTGGAATTTAATTGCATTTTTGTCTGATGGATGTTTTAAAACACATCCCCAGATCTGACTATAGAGACAGCCACAGGAGTTGTACAAGGGCCATGATTTGTTCGCACTGCTTTGTCTCATTATGATCTATAGTCAAATGTCACAGTGTACCCAGATAGACTCTGTGGTTATTCCTTCAACAGCAGACACCATATCACAGTTGATGGTTGAGCTTTAAATCGATGCCACTACACAAACCTTCATGTGATGTTGTTGTCCCCTGATGTCAGGAGGCCCAGTCCAGGCTGCAGGAAGAGGATGAGGTGGGCCATAAGGTCCATTATGATGAGTCAAACCAGCTCAACATCCCAGTCAAAACCCTCTCAGGGAGGTAAGCCATGCCCTTCACTGATGGTACACATGTTGTAGTATCTACTGGATACAAACAACTGTCTTACCTAGTGCATTGTATACACGTACTTTTACATTGTAATCATGCCTGTAGTGTAATATCAAAGCGTGTTCCCATTACAATGAATTATTACAACCTGCTTTGTGAGATCTTCATCTGATGGATAGAATACAGAAGGTGCATAGTATTTGTCAAATACACAGAAAAAGTAAAAACATGCTACGTACTTACTTTATATTCAAGCTACATCTTTACAGCCACAATCCTCCTCCAACTTCACATTTCTTTCATTCTATAGCATGAAACTGCAATTCTGTCAATGAAAATCAGTTTGTCATGTTTATCTTAAACAGGTCATACAGAATAGGACTAGTGACCAACAGCCTCCCCATGGAAGAAGTGGCGGTAGGGGTGGGTGTCTGGTGCAAAACATCTGACCCCACGGCTACATTATAACCACTATTAGTGACATTCACTCTAGCATGGCCAGAACTGACACGTCTTAGAGCAGAGCATCAGCCTTGGGGAAATGCAGCTCTTTGTTGTGTTGATGGTCTGTTTTGAGAATGAGTGACAACACATTTGCTACTGTACATACTGCCATGCCACGGCAGCAATAACGAATCAAAGGTTTGGGGAATTGAAAATAATCTTACTGTGACTAACTAACCGGCAAATATACATTTAACCTCGGCGCGGGCATAATGGTAAGAAAATGATTTCTTGCTCACCCTCCAGAATACTTGCCAGCAAGAGAGCACATGTGTCAGCCTATTGTTGCATATCAGCCTATTGGGGCTGTAACCTGTTGATCTCCTAACGAATGTGTGTGCCGGTGTTTGCCTGTTTTGAATTGTACGACACTAAACCTTCCCTGTTGATTCCTTTGTCTGCCTGCTTGCGTGTGTGTTTTTCTCTCTGTGTGTCTGTGTGTTTGCGTTTGGCATGTAGCTCTGACTCTGACCCCTCCGTTGTTAATATCTCTGATGAAATGGCCAAAAGCGGGGCATGGAAGGCAGTGAACTCAGGTCCTGGCTCGTGTGCCCAGTCCGTGAAGCGTAGCAGCAGGTAGGGACAATCTCTCTCTCCCATTAGCTGGGCCTTTCAAGAATATCGTACATCCCTGTGTTGGCAAGTTTGGGGGTCTATGCACTTCTCACATAGAGTATAATCTCACTATGACTGCTAAAACTCTGGTGGTGTGAATCCTCTAAACATAGGAAGTGGTTTAACTCGGCTCTTCTTATTTTATAATCTGTTCCTTTAAAGAATGTGGTCTGACACGAAGCTAAAGAAAGTATCTGTCACACCAGCCGAGTTCAATAAGGCTTATTCATTGTTGATATCGGTGGTAAAAGAAAATCTTGTCTCGATCAGGGTTATGATGATAACTGCTTAGTTTAACACCAACTTCCTGTGAACTGCATCATCAATAAGCCAAAGGTGTTTCAGCCTTTTTCTGAAGGCATCTCCTGAAGAGAGCCTTGTCTGGCACCTTCCCAGGCCGACAAAATCACTTCTGAGTGTGCTCCATACGTAACACTGCCATTAACACATGCTGACGCTTGTGTTTCATCTCCCTCCTTCATCTGTCTCCCTCATCGTTCTCTCCCCTTCACAGCCAGGAGAAGGTGGCCTGCGTTAGAGTCGACGTCAGTCCAGAAGTGCCGGGAGAGCATCCTAGCACAGAGACCTTCTTGTGATGAAGAAGGTCTTCCTACATGTCTCTTTTCCCGCACAACACTCTCACCACCACCACCACCACCACCCGCTGAAGGTGTTGCTGTCGGAGGGAAGGAGCCCTGCAGCCAGCCCAGAGTCCTCCCATCTAGGGGGGTGACTGAGGAGAGTTCCCGTGAGGGTTGTCAGTCCTTCTCCACTGAACTCTTGCAGTCCATCATCTCCAGTGTACATAGAATTGACTGCCCTGCAGTAAAGCACATGT
>OMLC01090012.1:0-16712 GCA_900302585.1 Regalecus glesne
ATCAGGGTAGGGTCCTATCAAACACACACACACACACACACACACACACAGTTATGTGTGTATGCCGGTGTGGTTATGTATAAATGAAACTCAGTCATGCATGTTTGTGTGGCTGTTACTAGCCTGCTCAGGACGAAGCGTGCTGTTGTCTCCACAGAGCTGGGTCTGGGTGGCAGCAGGCACGGAGACCACCACAGGCACATCAGTCAAGCCTGCAGAGAACATAACAGAGGGCCAGGGCCAGGCTGTGAGCCAAGGTCAATACAAATGTCTTGAGCTGTCCAACAAAGATCAACCGCACAACAGAACCGGTGAGGGTCCAAATCAAAGCCAGGGAGTCGATCTGTTTACCTGTGGGAGAATACCACAGCTGATTAGACCTCTCTTATTCAGATTTGTGGCTGACGATCTGAGGTCTGTTGTTATTGTAGCTAAAGAGTAATGAAAATGTCATCACAGAGACTATAAAAGCAATTGTGCTTTAAGGCTTTTGATTTAGAGCCTCGTGAAGGAGATTCACATTGTAGCAGAAGAATAAAATTGACTTAACTTGATCACAGTGAGCAGTTTCCGCTGTTCTTCAAAGGCTCAAGAGTTTGATTCACTGATTGAACAAAATAAAATGGCGCTGCCCGCCCACCACTGCAGCGAGACTACTTAGTAACCTGTATGCAAGGATACCTCGCTAGCGAAGTAAGCTAAAGTCATGTCCACTTCATGCTTCCTACTGAGCTGGAATGGCAAAACTGTGCTTCACAAAGCCACATCTCTTGTGCTGTAATGTGAAAACCAAGTTAAACTACTATGGAGACCCAAAGGTACACTCGAGTAAAGGGTATGCACAGGTTTGGTTGGCTGATAGGAAAAGCTTAGAAAAGTTTGTTTAGTGCTTGTAAAGATATGGAAAATATCTTTATCATGTCTATCACCTTGTGACAACAGCCATGTTTCTTCCTTATTCAATACAAATATCAAATTATTTCCCAGCCCCATTTCAAATATGCAGAATAATGATCCCAGTGAATTCTCTCTCCACCAGGTGTGTATTGTAGCCCTTTGTGGGATGGAGTGTTGTGTTGGGAGGAGACACGAGCCGGGACATATTTATCCCGGAATTGTCCAGAGTATCCTGACCTGGACCCCACCGGTAAGACATTGTTGCACTTCTGATATATCATATAACATGTCAGGAAATAACTGGCTCCAAATCATTCATTATAACTGTTAAACTAGCTGTAATAACGGTGCATATTTCAGTTTCAAACATTGAAACTTGCTGTTAAAATGAAATTAAATGCCTTTATTGTAATGAAGTGAAAGCCTGACGATGCAGTGTAATCCACTTTCAATGCTGATGATGGCTTTTATATGCATTTATATGTTCCTGTTTGAATAATTCCCTCAAAGCCCACAAGCAGCTGGGCTAAAAGTGATGTAAAGTATATTATGGAGTTATTACATTATTTGACAAAAACATGGCTGCTCATTTCATATTATGACAGAGACTGGCAGGGAGAAGAGAAAAACTGGGAGATGGAGAGGAAGGGGCCCAGATTCAAAAGTACAGAGGAAGGCATCAAGGGAGGGGGGAGAGAGAGAGAGAGAGAGATTGGAGTAGGTAAGCAGCGGGGGATTAGAGGAGAGATGGGGGAAATCAAGACTCAGAAAGGTAAAGAGACAGATGGTTGAAGAGAGAGAATCCACAGGAGGAAAGCGAGGAGGTGTCCCTGCTTGGAGGAGCTAAAGCTAGGCGCTTCACTAAGTTCCTAGCGGTTCCTGTGGTTCAATTTAGGAAAGTTGATACTGATGCAAGGCTACGAGAGGAGACGTATAGTTGGATGAGGCTGTAGCGCAGTTGGTGAGCTGTGAGAGGGGGCATGGACGGCTGCTGACAGCAATAAGGTGATCTCACTCCAGACCCGATCAAGGAACCACATATCATTTTTAATCTACTGGTCAACTATCTCCATCTCTATTTTACACAACACTGAATCATGTCTATTAAGTTCAGCATTAACCCACAAACACTGCCAAATTACTGGCCAGCGTTCACATCTTTCCACCTTGTCGGAATATATGTTAAACAACATGGAAAAGCCTGTGGAAAGTAATAATCCACACAGGAGAATGTGAGGTGGCTTTTTCCTCACATGGTGATTAAGGGGAGAAGCCTGCTGAGCCTTTTGTCACTGCAGCTTTTACTAGCTCATCATGACTAGTTCTTTGTCAGAGTGTCAGTCTTTTGCCATCAGATGATGAAATAAAGCTTTGAATAAGGGGTGAGCGCTCTGCAGTCAGTTAGTGCACAGTGGCACGGTGCCAACTCTCATTATCTGGCTGACTGATACTGTAGGTGTAAAGCCATCATTAGTCAGCACTCTGAATATAACATCAGGAGCAATTATCCTCAACATTTTTATTTATTTTTTGTCTGCAGAAAAAGTGACAAAATATTGTGATGAATGGGGTGATTGGGTCCAGAGCTCCTCCATTAATAAGGCTGAATCCAACTGTCGACCGCACTCCAAGGACAAATTAAAGGTAATCGGGGATCAATTGTCTCTGTGATGAGTGGAGGAGCTAGAAGAAGAAGGGGACCATCATGTTGTTTGGTGGCAGTTGGTGAACCAGGCTTGGTTTTGCACTATTTTGTCCCAACTTTTTTCCGACACAAATGCAATTTTTTCAAGGGGAGATATGTGAAAGTAATGATCATGAACAGATCATTCTTCAAAAAAGCTTCAATTCTGAATCCATGTATACAACAATACTTCCATTGCATGTTGGGAGGGTTTCAACCTGCCGGGCTAAATCTACTCAATAGAATTGATGGACAGGTTTCCAAATCTGTTGTTGCAGAAATCTGTTAGTGTTCATCATAGTGTTGAGTGTTCAGTGTGTGAGAGTGTGGGTGTTCTTGTACTTTGATCCTCGTGAGGATTTGAGTCTTAATCATCACAGTGAGAACATTTTGGCTGGTCCTCATTTAAATTAGGGTGTACTCCATGTTCAGGATTTGGGTTTGGGGTAGAGTTAGCATTAGGACAAGGTTAAGGTTAGGTATCCAGTCATGATGGCTAGGTTAGGTGCTAGGGAATGAACGAAGTTAGTGAGGAATATAAGAATACGTGCGTGATATCGACATCACCAAAATGATTCACGTGAGGTAATCTCTCAGGTCTTGGGACACGATGCGGCAGAGCCCACCACTGAGGCCAAAGTCCACCCTGTGGTTAACCAAATAGATGAAATGGCGCAGAAGAAAATTCTTGACGGTCAATACAAGTGCTTTGAGAGAATGAATCGAGATCCACCTTACAACAAAACAGGTAATGAGACACGACTTTGAAGCCATCTTTGTCTGTGTGACGTGGTGATGTGATTCCATGCTGCTTCTGAAACAGACATGAATCCTTTTTTTTTTTTTAAGTTATTTTCTTCTGACCAGTGTTGGAAAGCAAGCAGGGTTTAAGGATTTGAGGTTTTGGATAATCGAAGCAACCCGGTGCATAAGAGGTTTTTTTCTTTGGCTTTCTGTTCTCTAGGCAGAGGGAGTCAAACTACATGCTCAGTCAAATGTTTTTTCCAGGCCTCAAAACGCCTACAGCCCTCATTGTCCACTTTGGCTTTCTCCCTTTACGGATGCTCCCCTGAGTCACACCCGAGTCTAACTCTGCTGCAGATGCTGATGTTGTTTTTTTTTCTCTCCCTTTATTACGCCTGTGTGGCTTGGCACGCCAGCCTCAGGATCCAGTATACCTGTGCAGTAGGTTCTTAATAATGGAACTTTATGATCTCTTTGTTGGCCTTGCCATTGCTCCAGGGCTTTATTGCAGTCGTAACTGGGATGGCTGGCTGTGCTGGGATGATACCCCAGCGGGGACCTACACCTCACAGAACTGCCCCAATCATTTTGGTGACTTCGACTCCACAGGTGAGCAGTGGGTTGGCTCAAGACTTGAAACTCGTATTCAGGTCCGCAGATGCCTTGTTAACCTCTCATGATAAATTCAGCTCCGGATCTCTGTTGACTATTTAAAGAGAGCTGGGGAATAAAATATTCATAGCTTTGGATATGAATTATTCATTTTGTCTAATGGGGCCATAGTTTATAGATATGAATGTTCAAGTTAAGCGGGCTCCATACAGTCACCATCATGCTACATTGTTCTTTTCCTTCCAGAGAAGGCTACCAAGTATTGTGAGGACAGCGGGCAGTGGTTTCGCCACCCGGACACCAACAGGACTTGGTCAGACTACACACTCTGCAACGCGTACACTGAGGAGAAGTTGAAGGTAATGCACTGTAGAGATGGATGAGGTAGTCATCTATCACAGACTTCAAGTGTGCATGACTTTGGCAACCACCTCAACAGTTTAATCTCAGCTGATTTTAGAAGGAAAAAAACCAGAATATGTATTGGCCGCGTTCAAATATTGCATGAGAGAGAACCATTATTCATTTGAAGCTCCATAGCCCAAACGCATGCACCATTATCTCATATAGAATACTGCGGAGAGATTTATTCTGGAGATGAAAAGGTGCGCCAAATGGAAAGGATGAGTTCTTTGCTTTTAAACTAAGTTCCACTCAGACTTGCAGATCAAAGGTGAGGTTGAGAACTCGTAGTCAATATCTGTGAACGTTCCCATATGAAAAAGGATGATCAGAATCACACAGCTTCTGTTATCACCGAACAGTTACAGAATTCATACAGGACTCAGATTTGACTCCATCAGTGAATCTGCACATGAAGTACAACATGGTGTGCTCTCTGCTCCTACAAGTTACGCACTAGAAATGTGGCCCATTTCACGGTAGGAGACACACGAGGCGCATTTAAAATAAACGTTGACACACATATAACGTATGAACACGGTTAACAAAATGCATGTGATGCGAGGGGAGAATATACTTTTCTTGCATGGTTTTATAGTAATTCATTTACTCATCTGTGGCTACCAGTAAAAAGAAGCATGCTATTTTAAATTATTTTCTAATGAAGTGATAAGAAATCAATGCATCTCTTTGTACATATATCTCAAAAATTAAAAACTATAGTCATTTACATGTTTTGTGTGTTTATTTTATAATGCTATGATATGTTTTGTGTAAGACTTACACATTTTGCTTTTTCTTGTGATATAATAAAAACATTGGAATACACACTGCAAAGAAATACTAATACTGAAGTTAATACAAAAGCATATTCAGATTAGAAAAAATTGTTACAGAAACCAAAATCAATTTTCTCCCGTCATTTCAATTTCTGTGCCATGTCATTTGAATAAGCTGCTGGGGTATAAATACAGGGGTCCCACTAGAATATCACCGCAAATTTGAAAACTTTTAGGCCCATGGTTTTAACTTTTAAAATAGATTAACCATAGGAATTTAAATAAGATGAGAGAATTAAATGCAAATACCTACGACAATTCAAATAAAGATCACAGCTCCTTCCCACTCTAGTGAGTGTGTGTGTTAAATAAAATCCTGGGCATGCTGCTAAACAGTCTGGGTAAAAAAGATAACCACAAATGCTTTCTGGTGAAAATTAGAAAGTACAAATGTGTTTCCCTCCTTCTGACTGATCTGCTTGATCTGTGGTCACTGATGAGGAGTTGTCTCTGGAAATAAAGCCCAATACCTCAACTTAAACCAAGCCACTGAAAAGCAGGGAGATGAAGATCCTTCAAACTAAATACCGTCCAAAAAACCCCCCAAAAAACCTAATTATCATCAGCATCAGAGTTAAACCACTCTAGCAATTGGTGAGGTATTTGCCTCAGCTCTGCCTAGGAACATTTCTGACTAAGCAAGACTTAAGGTGAGAAAACTGCTCTGAGGATGAGCCTCACAAATGCATATTGAGGGCATCAGCTCAGGGCTGTTTCTCAGACATGACTCCGGTCCAATGATGGATCTGTATCTCCAAGACAGAGAAACGGCCATTTGTCTGCCAACATGCTGTGAATGAGCCAAACAGCTCAACTCACTACAACAACAAATAAGGGAGTCCATCCTCATCCTGTTGTTTTTTAAAAGGTCCAATCCGGCTTTGTGGTGAAACAACTACACTAAAAGGGCTTTCAGTGAAAAATCTATAGAAGCATGAAATGTGTGAAAGTTAAGGGATTTTCTTAAGTTACTGCATTCTAAGTCATGTATATGAATGTGGACATTCAGCTATTTAAAGGGTCTATTTTTATGTGTCACGATCAGTCCGCACATTGTTGGGATGGACACGACAGACCTAGATGAAGCATGGGGGACTAAGGCCGGATGCCCTTCCTGACACCCCAAGGTGGGACCCAACCCGTGACGTCTGGCTCATCATTTCCCAAAACGCACGCTCTACTGCAGAGCTACTGATCTAATTCACCAAAATAGCCTGGGAACTGGCACACTGGAGTTTTTATTTGTATATATCCCTTTCTGAAGATGTATCCAATTTAATTCAGCCATGCCCGAACCGAAAGATTTTATGATGCATAAAATCTTTCCTTAACAGACCAAAATCAAATCAGTGCTAAAATGCATCAATAAGAGCCTACTGGATGTCATTTTGTCACTTTGGCATGACTGTAAATCACTTAAATCTGGTCCACAGAAATTATGCATGAACTTGCCTGTTTGGATGTTTATTTAGATAGCTAGCATGGCTAATATTATTCCAGTAGGTTCTACAGTTCAGCCAGACAGTTCATTGAGTACGCCACAAACTTTTTAATTGTTCAACAGGGACTTTTTTGGCCCACATTCATTGCACGGATAATCATGAAATGCATAAATAGACTTGATGCCAAAGCTGTTGCTCCACTTTTGGGGTGTTTTGCACACTGTACTGACATCATATGGACATTATATGTGCACAACATATATATCATAATCCTATACAAAATTTTAGGACAATTCTTTTTTCTTTGCGTCTTTGTAGGGAAATATCATACAATGACGATAAGCCCAAACTGAACTGTTATGTGTCTTAATGAATGAGCATGAGGCTAAACTTTTAATATTCAAATAAACAGTTGGCTATGACACAGCGTTGGAACCCAGGTGATTGTTTTGGAGAACAAATTCACACCTTCTCAACTGACAAGACAAAATTGGCTGGGTTGTATTGTCGACCGTCATACTTATATTGTGATGGAAAGGGAAGCATGAAAATATGCCTAGACATTATAAAGTGCTCATTTGTGCACCTTTGTTCCTCCACATGGCGAGAATCATATTAGTTTATGTTTTTGAAGCCAACAGCAAATCGTTTTTTTTTCCCACAAAGGGATTACGTTTATCAAGTCAAGTTTATCTGTTCATACTGTAAAATCACAAGGTAGTGCCCAAAGGCCTTACAATTAGTACACTATATGGCAATATATGTTCCCCAGTTGACGGTTTGGGTTTTTAATACTGGGACCAACATGATACATACAACAGATGAATTGAATTTTAACTAAATTTGGATGTAGGTTTTTTTCAGGAAACCGATTACTGATGTGTGAAATCCTTTATTTTTTTGTGAACACGAGTAAAAAACAGCAACTAGTGCCTATATGTGGATTTTGAAAGTACTTGAATATTTATTTTGCACCTTTCTGTAGTCAAAAGAATCTGCGTTGGGCTTTTAAATAAGTTATAAACCAGTTTCCAATTTCACGTAGGATTTTAATTTAATTCCATTTTTTAAGGTTGGTGTACAGGAAAGTGTTAGTTTTGTGTAGACACTGATCAGCCAAAATATTACGACCACCTGCCTGATAGTGCATGGGTCCCCATCGTGCCCCCAAAACAGCTCTGACCCATTGAGGCATGGCCTCCACAAGACCTCTGAAGGTGCCCTATGGTATATGACATCAAAACCTTAGCAGCAGATACTTTAAGTCCTGTAAGCTGTGAGGTGGGGCCTCTGTGGATAGGGCTTGTCCTTCCAGCACATCCCACAGATGCTCAATCAGACCCAAGGTTTCCTAACAGAACAAAGCCCAGAGCATCACACTGCCTCTGCCACCTTGCCTTGTTCCAATAGTGCATTCGCTCCCCACACACATCATAAGCCTTGAGCACTCGTGACTCTATTGCCAGTTCATCGGTTGTATGCTGCATACTGGGAACACCTCACAAGACCTGCTATTTTAGAGATGCTCTGATCCAGTTGTCTAGCCATCACAATTGGGCTCTTGTCAAAGTCACTCACATCCTTACACTCGCCTGTTTTTCTTGCTTCCAACACACCAACTCCCAAAACTGACTGTTTACTTGCTGCCTAGTTCATCCCACCCCTTGACAGGTGCCGTTGTCATGACATGATGATAGTCATTCACCTGTTAATGGTTGTAATGTTTTGGCTGGTTGGTGCATATAACATCTGGATATATCCATATTTTATATTTGCATGGGAATTTATGAATTTGTATATGTAAGCACATGAATTGGTGTGTACATGTAAATACAAAATGTCTTACTGGACTATTATTGTTTGCATAATCAGTTTGTAATTATAATTATGAAGTTAAAACACCATAGACAGAATAAGATATGGGTGTCTGATGTCAGGAGGATCTTATGAGTCCTTATTTGTCTCTTGTTCAAATTACTCAACATTTCCAACATAGCAAATGCATCTTTTGAATCATTCTTTTTTCATAAATGACTAAACTCCTGATGTCTATGTAAGTGTCAACTTAACCAGTGTGACGGATTTAGGGAAAAAAATCCTTGTACGACTCTTGCATGAGCATTTACTGCTATGTTTATCATTAGCATTATTATTTCTGGGCTGGTTTAGCTCTGTGGTTAGTGAGCTTGCTTTGCGAACGTATGAGCCAGAGGCAGGGCATTCAAATCCACTGCTGGGCGTCAAGAAGGGTATCTGGCCTTAATCCCCCAAGCTCCATCTAATCATGACACATAAAAAAGAGGTATTTTAAAGAAAGGGGCGGCATGGCTCAGTGGGTAGACTGGTCGCCTGGCAATCGGAGGGTTGCGGGTTCGATCCCCGGTCCTGCAGAGAAGCGTGTCGAGGTGTCATTGATAAAGACACTGTTCCCCTAACTGCTCTGCCCTGTGATAGACTGGCAACCTATACAGGGTGTACCCTGCCTCTCGCCCAATGAGAACGGAGATGGGCTCCAGTTCCTCCGATTTCGGATAAGCGGTTGACAATGGATGGATGGATTATTATTTCTAAGTTTTTTGGGGGGACTGGATGGAAATTTTCTGTGACTCATGTACATTATTCTATATTTGTATTAGATTTAAATGCCATGTGAGTAAATTTCTTGCATTTTTCTGCCTGTCTATATTTAATCTGTTTGACTGCTGGTAGCCCAGACATAGCACAACAAATTTGACAAACTCTTGATTTTGTAATTTATCTCATATATATATTTATCTATCTATCATGTGTATTACCATATGTACACATATAGAGAATATAAAATCATTTTAGATTTTTGCACTCCTTTTTCATTTGGGTTTGGTTCTGATATTACGTGTATACCTTTGAAATGGTTTTTATCAGTCCATTTGTTCAGACGGATGGAATTACTTCCAAGCTCCTTTGTCTGTTTTTGCAGTCAGCGTTCATCCTGTACTACATGGCAATTGTGGGTCACGCTTTGTCCATAGCCTCGCTGCTCATCTCTCTGGCCATCTTCTTCTACTTCAGGTAATGAATAATTTACTGTCACTCTGCTTAATGTGGAAACACTGATTATTGTTGTCATGACTACAGATTTTAACATAAGCATCTACAGCAGGAATACTAACACGGATTCCACATTTTATCATACTAAGATAAACTTTTTGATAAGTGGCATAATTTTAGTTGAAGGTTAATGTAACTAATACTGGAGGATGGGGGCGGGCTATCAAAATTCCCATTTTATGATATTATATATCATAATGTCCTGTAAGGCTGTTAATGGAGTTGGGATTTCAAGATTTTGGTGGTGAGGAAGGTGTGGACACAACTGCACCTGTATCATTTAGCAGGGATCTCTGAGATTTAGAGGTCAACTACAAAACAATTACTAGTACTGCCATCGTGTCAGAAAGTCACTTGAACTGGATTACTGGATTCCAGATTACAACTTCACCAGAACATCCAGTCAGTGAAGCTCAAAAATCAAAACAAAAGTCTGCCCATCTGACAAATTAAGATCTCAATAAATCAGTGAGGTTGTGATTTCAAAAGAATGCAGTGTTTTACAATTGCAGTGCCGTTATTTATAGCCCAATATCTTAAAAAAGTCCCAGTCTCAATGTTGTTTTATAAAATCCAGATGTGAAGCTTATCCTGGTATGTGATGGTGTACAGCTGCACTGCTCTTTTATTTACGACTTGACATCAATGCTGTCAGGATTCCCTGATTAAAATACACCAGGTCGTGGTGGAAAACCATTGCTTTGAAAAGACTGCCCATCTCAATAGCTTAGGACCTGTCATGGCCCCTCTCACTACATAACGTCATAAGGATGTTGCCGGTTTTTTGACAGATAAAGATAAAGAAAGGACTGTTGTTCATAAGCCAGTCAGCAATTCCTGCAACCTCTTTCAGTGCGAGGGGCCCAAATACTGCTCACTTGGTCCCTTGGAATCAGCGATAGCTTCTAACTGGCTTGATGAAAGCGTGCTGGCTAAAAAGAGATTGTTGAAACTGGATACGATATTTGATCCTTTGTGTGCATTAATTACTGTATGAATTATTTGTAGGCTTCATGAGTTTTAGGGGGCAGCACGGATCAAGAGGCAGGTTGTCTAGTTTTCAGAAGGTCACTGATTCAATACCCAGCTTCTTCAGAAAGTGTGTAGCCGTATCCTCTAGAAAGACAGTGAACCCCTGACCGCTCCCCAGGCACTACGGCTATTAACTGCTCCTATACAATAGGATTACTTAAATGCAGAGAACAAATTTCATTGTAGGAATACAACGACCCAATGAAGAGGCTTTCCTTTCCCTTATTAACTCAGCCTAATCATAGGAGACTGAAAGAAGTAGTGATCTAACTCAGAGGGACACATTTACGTGAAATATATGGAAATACACCGCACAAAATTACTACATCACAATTTTACTGAATATTGCAGAAGGCACAATAGCTTAGGGCTTAAGTGTGTGTTTTGGAAGCCAGAGGCTGTGGGTTCAAGCCCACCGCAGGGCATCAGGGAGGGCATGTGGCCTTAATCCCCCACACCTGCCCTAGGATGGACTGGTGACCTGCCAAGGGTATTTCTCTGCCTGTTAACCAATGAGCACTCGGATAGGCACCAGCAGATCCATGACTCAACTTTGGAGAAGTGGTTGATGATGACATGACATGACACGACATGAAATTGCATGTCTATATAGTGCACAAAATATAATCTAAGTTTCAGTGTCGAGTACTGATTCTGATAATAGCATTTGTCTAAAATTGGTGTTGACTAAAACTGTTACAATTCACTTCAAATGAACATGCGAAGCCAGTGAGGAGGCACCCACGGGACCGGCTGCAGTTAATTTGACAGCAATTCAATTCATACCCGAGATGTTAGACAAAGATTCTTCGTTGGGATCTAAAACTATGGCACCATGTCTGAAGACAGTCATTATTCGGGGGTTTAATCATCTCTTTTTGTCTGCACACTAAGGAGCTGCTCTCAAATTTGGAGAGCTTCCAATTACTTTCGGGAGGATTTATCTGTATCACTTCCTGCTTTACAAGAGGAAAAAAACCTCATCTCTTGTTCTATGCTACAGATCACAGATAGGACGCTGTTGCATCTAACAACTGTTTCAATGTGAGAAGGCAGAACATTTGTCTTGTCTTCTTAAATTCTGTGTTTACTGCATCAGTTGCACAAAAAGGCCTTGTGTCTTAAATAGTGTGTGCAGTTATAAGGGGCAGCATGGCTCAGCGGGTAGAGCGGTCATCTGGCGATCAGGAGGTTACAGGTTCGATCCTGGCACCTGCAGAGAAGCTTTGTCAAAGTGTCCTTGAGCAAGGCACTGTTAACTTAACTGCTCTAGACTGATGACTAGGTTATTTTTTTTTCCATCTTTCATCAAATGAGCACTGAGCCAGGCTCCAGTACCCCTGAGTTCATGACCTGACATCAGATAGGTGGTTGATGATGGACGGATACACAGCTAATGTGGTTTGATTACAAAGTTAACTATTTTTAAATGTTAAAAAAAAATAGCATGACAATCGGATCTCATTGATCTCCAACCACTAATCCTCCGACCACAAGTTGACCGCCCCACTTCCTGAGCCATGCCACCCCTAGGGTGGCTGAACTAATAGCAAGTTAACTGGCACATGGAAATTAGCATTATTTTAATATTAAAGTTATCATCAATGGTTTCATTCAACACCTTTGTTGCATCTTTCTCATAAAAACTCAGTGAAACATCCAAAGCTAAAAAAAACACCTTCTTTAACATTTCCTCACATTTTCCATTTGATTTGTTTATGACCTATATAACTAAGCCTATGTGCACATTGAAGTTCTTCTCCTTTGTTATTGCTGTGTTTTGAATGGATCCAGGTCAATATCTCCATACAAAGCCCATCTGACAGTATGTATCTGACATCTCTCCTCACAGGAGTCTGAGCTGCCAAAGGATCACACTGCACAAGAACCTCTTCTGTTCCTATGTGCTCAACTCTGCCCTCACCCTCATCTACCTCATCACTGTGGTCAACAATCCTGTAGTGGGCAAAAACCCGGTGAGATCATCCGTCCGATATTTCGCCTGCTGTTGGTTGACCAATACACAAGAGGTTAGCCTTGATCCTGTCATGCATGCACTGACAGCAGGAGAGGAAACTCTTACTGTTGGAGCCATGTCATTGCTTACTAGCAGGAAGGAGCTCCTTAATGACGGGTTTAGCTCAAAAGTAAACTCCCTCATCAGAATTAACCCCCATCCCCACATTGCAGAGGAAATATGACTAAAATAATTCTGCCACATTCTAGCAAAAAAGGTAAATGTGTCTTTATGCATGCTCAATAATCCAGGTAAGGAAATCTCAACATGAACTGATCCATCCATCCAGGAGCCTATCTCAGTTCTCAGTGGGTGAAAAACAGGGAAACACCCTGGACAGGTCACCAATCCATCACAGGGCAGAACAGTTAGGGGAAGTGTCGTGCTCAAAGACACTTCGACATAGGTGTCGGGATTGAACCTGCAACCATCTGATTGCCAGACGACCCCTCTTCCCACCGAGCTATGCTCCCCTCTAGTTTATTTGATGCTCAATACATTTAGTCGTCGAAGGCACTCCAGATTTTAGGACCTTAAAAAGTAGCAATACCGAGCAGGTCTTCGTCTTAAGAGTATAGTAAATTTCATCTTCGCTCATTGTGCCATATCTTGACATTATTATACTACAGACAAACACTGCCCGGAGCGATTGCTTTTTTAGTGGGTCTTCTGTCAGAGTCCTAAAATACTGCTGCTGGATCGAAGCTGAGTTTCAGAAGTGAATTCTTTGAAACACAGGGTCTGTTAAGGTGAAGAGGATAAATCTGTCTCCACGGAATTCCTCCCTATCAGGACCAAACAAAAATTTAAGAGCTACTTTTCGAGAAACATCTTATTTTTTAATCCTTTAAGGAAATCAAAATAATGACAATAACCCTAGGCTTGGCCTACTGACTTGAGGATTTTGCAGGAAAAAGCTTATCCATTTACAGTTTGCAGGTTGGGAGATACAAAAAGGTAGTGGAAACCTTGGGAGTAGAATTATAAAAAATTTGAGCCCTTCAGATTCGGTCCAATCCGAAGTGGTAGTTTTACAAATTCTTTAAAAAAACGAATGGTAGCAAAATCTAACTTGATTGACTGTTACTGTCAGAAGCTCCTCAATCCAAAATGTCTGTGCATGAAACAAAGAATGAAATATCCAGATGTCCAAAGTGACATGCAAGCCCCACCCTCAATAAAAATAAAAACTTAAAAGAGACACACAAAAAAACAACACAATTCAGATTGTGGTAGTCGGTATACAAAGCATGCTATCCCATTTGCCCCAGCTTGCTTCAGACAGCTTCTATAAATGTACTTTGGCCAGATAAAGCACCAGAAAAGCCCTGGCGACAGAGGAGACTCCAGCTGGGTCTGGGTTCGTTCCCAGTTGAGTTGCTGCTGTTTTTTCAGATATGTTCCTCAAACCTGTCTGACGTGTCCTCCCCAGAGTGCATATTTAGATCGCCCTTCCAAACGTATACAAGAATCAAGCAGGAACTACTGAATAAATATCCTTGTGTGTGTGTGTGTGTGTGTGTGTGTGTGTGTGTATATATACATATGTATATACATATTAATGTATGTATAGGATGGGCTGATATGGCTCAGTGGGTAGAGCAGTCGTCTGATAAGCAGAAGGTTGCAGGTTTGATCCCCACACCTGCAGAGAAGCGTGTTGAGGTGTCCATGAGCAAAATACTGTTCCCCTAAGTGTTCTGCCCTATGATAGATTGGTGACCTATACAGGGTGTACCCCGCCTTTCACCTAATGAGGACTGAGATGGGCTCCAGTTCCCCCCGTGACCTGATTTCAGATAAGCGGTTGACGATGGATGGATGGTTGGATGGATGGATAGATGGATGGATGGATGGATGGATGGACAATTATTTTCCATTCTCTCAACTCCCAGTCTGCTGGCCCTCCATCAAAGTTTAATATTTGAAATCTGCTACTTTCATACACTTTTGGACTTTTTAGAAGTGCAATAAAACGTTGCTAGATGTCAAAGCAGCACTAGTCTGCATGGGCCCGCTTTTTTACAAAGAAGGATAAGAATGAAAATCACGACTATGGTCGGTTGAGTTTCTAATGTACCTTCAGAGGGACATTTTTACATTTTGTGATGCCAGAGTTTGACTTACGGTCCAGTATTCTTTACCGGTGATTTAGGGAAAGTGGATTTCTGTGGGGAGATTTGCTCACACAGGCGAGGGAAAAAAAACATTCTCTGGTGTGTTGATAGGGGGACCAGTTAGGCCTGCCAGCAGTGTGGAGGAGTGAATCCCTAAACCTCAGGTCATACCACGGATGAGAGTAAAGACACGTAACACACACCTAAATATTCTATACAGGCTTGATTTATAAGCCAGAGAAGTATGCGTAACCTTACCGTGCCATCAAAATGGGCCGTGATCAAGTCAAGGTCAGCTGAATCAATGTTGAACACAAAGAAGAGGCGGACAAAGACTATTCGGCCTCCCAACAATGATTGAACTGTCTTCCTCCACACTTGAAAATATTAGTTTCTCTGGGATACAGGAACGTTCCAGGTAGGATTTGCAAATAAGAAAGAGAAAGACCGAAGGAGACATATGGCTAAAAGTTTAAAGGTAAATGACAGGCAAGTCTTTTTAGCAGTGTAAGAAGACCTCTGGGACAGTAGGGTAGTAAGCTAATAGCAAACCCAGTGTCTCTGAGTCATATCCCTACTCATCCCTTTTTGATGGAGTGTTTTGACCGGGAAACAAAACTCTAAATCTTAAATTATTGGCCGAAGGTAGGGCCACAGGGAATCTCTATCAGAGCTCTTTTCATGTTTCATTACTATGAGGCTAAAGAATATCATCAAGAGGATGTTATCATACCGTAATAAAGGGGCTTATAATAAATATCCCAATTATTAGTGGAAATCAGTAAAGTTGCTAAATTATAAAAAGTCCTTGTACATTGTTGTAACACCAACATCCATCCATCCACCGTCAAACCGCTTATCCAGAATCAGGTCGCGGGGCATAATGGAGCCTATCTCAGTGCTCATTGGACGAAAGATGGGGCCCTTTGAAGGAAACTTCAAAACACTTTCTACAAGAGTCGGGGCCAAACCACCAATCTTCTGACTACAAGATGACCGCCCTACCTCCTGATTTCTGCCACCCCCATGAAACCAACACAATGAGTTTTCATTTCAAATGTAACAATACTCTATGGAATTAATAATGACACCCTTGTGATGGTGTAGGTATCACTGAATAGGGCCTGGATCGTATAAGTATTTTTTTTAAACAACCTTAGAGGACATTGTGTACTAATAAGTCCTTCCTCTCCATAGTGTGACACAAAAACTAATGTATGCAGAATAATGAAAACCATCTATCTATCTATCTATCTATCTACCATCTCCATAATTTAGTCTTTAATCCATCATGAATACAGCTTCCCATTTCTGCTACAGGTTGGCTGTAAGGTGTTGCACTTCTTTCATATGTACATGATGGGTTGCAACTATTTCTGGATGCTCTGTGAAGGCATCTACCTGCATACACTCATCGTGGTGGCTGTCTTTGCAGAGGAGCAGCATCTTCATTGGTATTACCTTCTTGGCTGGGGTAAGTCAATCTACCCTACCTGAGGAGGCACATGATAGAAAATAAATGTCATGTGAGCCCTTTTTGTTTTGGGTCTTCTTAGCCCTCTACTCAATCAGCTCAGCTTTGAATCATTGGTTGCTTAGAGTTTAGCTCAACTGAAAGTTGTTTTAATGCTTCTGGTCTGCTTTCCACTTTGCTGCTGTAACACTTCATATTTCCCCTTGTGGGACTAATAAAGGAACATTTTATCTCATCTCGGAAAATCACAAAGAAGTTGAATCAGTTCATCTAGAAACTATACCATCTGTGTCCAGCTAAACTGATTCATCTTCTTTTTTTGTGACTTCCTTACCTGGGCTATTGACCATGCATGCATATAT
>OMLC01090016.1:0-24208 GCA_900302585.1 Regalecus glesne
ATGGACACATACCAACATTAACAGACCATAATAAAACACACGCACGCGCGCGAGCACACAAACACACACACACACACACACACACACACACACACACACACACACACACACACACACACACACGCACACAAATACATAAACCTGTTCTGTAAACTGTCCAGAGATTACACCATATTTAACAGGCTACTTCTGTCTGGTCATCAGACTGTGAAATTAGCCCAGTTAGTCTACAGAGATGAAAAGCGAGAGGGCCTGTGAGGACATGCACTGTACTGGTCCCCATTACTGCCCTGGCATGCGCCATTGAGCTTCACACAGATGTTACCGCAACACGATACTTGATGTTTCCTTTACCACTCTACTGTCTGTCACCACCTGTGCTTTGGTGGGGTAAAATAACTATTGGCACCAACTAGTTTTCATATCAAATACATTATTGCCATTTTTGAAATTTTTAAAATTAGCAAGCACCTTGAGATTTGGAGTTTGTTCAATCAAAGGCATCCTGATCAGATAAGTGCCTATAGCTACTATTAAACTGGAGGTTTCTAATGTCAGAGTCTCTGATCACAAACACAGATTATGGATTGCGTTTTATCGTTTTCTTACTCAACACAAATAAACAATACCTATGCCAGCATGTACTTTACATAAATACATAAGGATAAAGCCCTATTTCTTTCCTAAGGTATTCAAACTTCTGTTTAGTCAGTGGCTTGGTCAAGATATTTGCCTTCATGTCATTTGTTGGACAATATTCTAGTTCTATTTGCCCACTCTTCACATATTCACAAATTTAGTGGTAGCTAATGAATATGTACTTAGTCCTTGAGTAATCCACTGGATTTTTAAAAGAAAAGAAAATGTATCTCCTTTTGTCACACCCAAATGGCAATGTTCAAAATACCGTATTACAACACTGTAGACCAAGGCAGGTCTAGAACAGGGTGGGTTGGTAAAGCTCTTTTTTCTGATGTGATTATGTGCTATAAATATCTTGAATCTATATTGTAATATCCATCCATCCATCCATCGTCAACCGCTTATCCAGTGTCGGGAATATTGTAATATGATGTATCAAATAGTGATAAATATGTAAAAAGCTGCAAACAGTCCCTTAAAAACTTTGAAAAGACACAACAGTGCTTCACTGTTACAGCTCTGGGAAAAAGACGTGGTTCTTCGGATTGTCTGTCCTGAAGGGACCGAAGAGTACAGATTTTGCATATTCCTGTATTTCTAATAGGCTGCTGTTGAGATATGGGTCACTCGGCTTGATCAATTAGCATTGCTTCCTTTACAAACTGTGCCACTAAAAATATTGGACAGGACATTGCACTGATTCAGAAATGAGAACCTTGGACTTGGTTAGTGTTCATCCTCATTACTACATGGTCAGAAAAAGTCAAGGGGGGTGTCTTGTCCTGAATACAAACATATTGTAATGTGCATGAGGTGTAACATTTTTCATTACATTGACGTACTGCATGGACCCCTACAAGCATGTGCAGGTTTTTCAGTCTGGGCAGAGCCCACAAGTATGTGTAGCAGTAGATATATGTTTGCCTCCAACCTTTAAGTAAATGATGACACTTGAACAGTGGGTAGAGCAGTCCTCTGGCAATTGAAAGGTTACAGGGTCGATCCCCGGTCCTGCATACAGCATGTGGAGGTGTCCTTGAGCACGACACTGAACCCCTAACCGCTCCCCGAACGCCATATGTTGGCAGCTCACTGCTCCTATACTATAGGGTGGGTTTAAATGTAGAGAAATCCAAATTTCTCCTTGCGAGACTGATAAGGAAATCTGTTTTTTAATTTATTTTTCTTTACACTCGATCTGGTCATTGACTCATGTAACGAGAACATCACGTTGGCGGCGAGGACACAACCGAAGGAGACACCACACTAAAAAAGAGGTAGAATAAAGGAAAATGTATGAAACGGGTAACGGGGAGACAAGTGAGGACAAGTACTAGCTAGCTTGGGGTGCAAGCTAACCTAAGGTACTGAAATAGTTAATGAAAAGACTATCCAAAAATGGCACTCGTAAAGACGGTCACTCAGCCAGCCTTTGGTTTTGAGGCTGATCCAACGTTCGTGGGACCACGCTGGACTAAATGGCTCAAAAGGTTTGGTAGCTATATTACTGCAATGAACATTACAGTAGATGTCTTGATGCATGCTCAATAATCCAGGTAGGGAAATCACAAAAAGAGGTGTTCAGTTCTGTTCAGCTGGATCAGACTGAAGAAGTCACCTGGTGAAAGAAAGAAAGAAAGGATTCCCTTATCAGTCCCGCAAGGAGAAAATTGGATTTCTCTGCATTTTTGACCCAACCTATTGTATAGGAGCAGTGAGCTGCCAACATATGGCGCTCGGGGAGCAGTTAAGGGTTCAGTGTCTTGCTCAAGGACACCTCGACACGCTGTATGCAGGACCGGGGATCGATCCTGCAACCTTCTGATTGCCAGACGACCGCTCTACCCACTGAGCTACGCCGCCCCCGTGAGTGATGAAACGTTTCTGAAATAAAATTCTGATCCAGCTGAACGGATTCACCTCTTTTTGTGATTTCCCAACCTGGATTATTGAGCATGCATCAAGACATTTTGACCACTTCGGCGAGGACTGCCTAAAATTAGACTGAAGAAGTCACCTGGTGAGTGACGAAACGTTTCTGAAATAAACTTCTGATCCAGCTGAACAGATTCACCTCTTTTTGTGATTACAGTAGATGCTAGACAAAAAACATTGCTACTGCACTTAGCAGGTAAGCGCGTGCATGATATCTACGACGCGTTGGGTGCAGACCCGAACAAATTTGCAGATGTTAAGCGGAAGCTAAGCACTTACTTCAAACCTAAAAAGAATGTGCAATATCAAATATACAGCCGCCAGCAGCCAGCAGCCAGATGAAAAAAAATTAGACACGTATTGCACCAGACGATCCATCATATGGAAGTGTGAGTTTGTCGACGTCGACAAATAAGTTAAGGCACAGTTGATTTAGAGTTGCAGTTCGACCAGACTGCGCAGGAGAGCGCTTCGAGACAGAGAGCCACCTAAACAACCCGATAGAGTTCAGGAGAGAGATGGAACTGCCTGCAATGGAAGCGAGTGCTGTGTCAGTCAACGCAGTGCACCAGAAGGGGCGAACAGCCACCGCCAGGAGACCCAAGCCCAACAACCAGGGCCGAAATTGCATAGGAAACTACCCACAAGATGGCGAATGCCCTGCAAAAGGAAAGGACTGTAATAATGTAGCAAGCCGAATCACTTCGCAAATTAGTGGAGATCAAATCAAAGACAATCAGAAAAGACTCTGACACAACATGACATTTATATTTACATTACAGGCATTTAACAGATGGTCTTATCCAGAGCGTTGTACAAGTGCATAGGGCCAAGGTACAAAGGATATTGGATCAACACAAGAAGCTAGATAACAATCCTAGGGCCATCATAAGCAACATCAACTAAGAAACACAAACCAAAATAAACTAACAAGATTGCATGTGTCTAAACCATGTACATCAAAAGCAAGAGAAGGAATAGGGCTAAAACACAAAACACAGAGACTACAGCGATAACGCTGGACGCCAGAAAATGCACAAGGTGTACAACATTACAAGTCCCAACACAAACAACCTGCACCTATGCAGCGATGAAACCTACGTGTTAGCTGCCTTGGGGGAAGACAGCACAAAACAGCCATGAACACACATTAAACTCAATGTGGTAAGGATATCTGCATTATATGAACATTACTACTGGAGCTGTTCTCAGTACCCTGAAACCAAGCCCACAGCTCACCCCAGCTGACACTAAAATATTCTTGTATGGAAGCACTAAGCCACTTCCCATAAATGATACTTTCACATGTAGCACAGAGACTGAGCACAAAAACACTGTGGGGAAGTTCTATATAATGAAGGGTGTTAGCTGGACCTTGCTAAGCTACAACACTGCTGATGAGCTGGGCCTCATCCTAAAGTTGTAAGCTCTGTGTCTTCTCCAACAGATGCCACAGTAGCGAATGAGCTAATAGAGACCTGCCCAGAGTTTCAAAGCCATTGGAAAACTGAATGACTTTCAAGTGAAACTCCACATCGACAAAGATGTTCAGCCGACCTGTCAGCCACAAAAGAGAGTTCCCTTCCACGTCAGGCAAAAGGTTGAAGAGGAGCTGAAAAAGACTGAGGAGGAATAAATCATTGAGACGTCACAGTCCCTATTTGGCAGTTGCTTTCGGAGATAATCCAAGAATTAAGGGAGTAATGGGAGGGGGTCAAATGCATAAAATGTTTCATGGACGACCTATTATTGATGTTGGCAGAGCAAGCCTCCTTTATTCTAGGGAATACGAATATTAGTGAGAATTTCTAAAGAATATCAGGTTACAAAATCAATTGGCAGAAATCAGAAGTAATGTCCATTTCTGTCAGTTGTTCAAATGCTGATATTGGGCCATTTTCCCTTCACCTGGATACCATCAGGAATTGATTATCTGGGCATAAGGTTAACCACAGATTTCCAGGCATTGGTATAAATTAATATGAATCCAGTCCTTCAGAATATCAAGACCAACTTTGATAGATGTAAAATCATATATTTTTCTCTATAGGGTAAAATAAATGCAGTTAAAGTGATTAGTCCCCTCAAAGATTAACTATATCTCCATGATGATTCCTCTGACTATTCCTGATTCATTGATCAGGCAGTAAAATTATATAGCAAGAGAGTATTTGTGGGATGGGGAGAATCCCAGGATAAGTTGGAATAAGCTGTTCATTACAAGGGAAAGAGTTGGAATGGCTTTGCCTGATATAGAGTTTTATAATATCTCATTTGAAGTGTTCAGATTGTGTAAACACTGGACACAGCGTGATTCAAATTTATGGGTGGGTGGAAATAGAAAGGTCTCTGACCTTTCCATTTAGATATATATAGATGCTTTGTCTCAAAAGCTACCAAATGCCCAACTAGTTAATACTACATTCCTACACTCAAGGGATGTCTGGGAAAAAGTCCACAAAGTGCCTGGTTTGTCTCACTACAAAAGGAAAGGAAAGGAAAGGATTCCCTTATCAGTCCCGCAGGGTGAAATTTGGATTTCTCTGCTTTTTTGACCCAACCTATTGTATAGGAGCAGTGAGCTACCAACATATGGCACTCGTGGAAAAGTTTGGGGTTTAGTGTCTTACTCAAGGACACCTCGACATGCTTTCTGCCAGACCGGGGATCAATCCTGTAACCTTCCGATTGCCAGGCGACTGCTCTACCCACTGAGCTATGCCGCCCAATACTGTTTATGGTAAAAGGGAGAATCTGAGGTTATTATGGCAAAAAGATTTAGGCCTTGAGATCGAACAAGATGTTTGGGATAATATTGTGTATAACATGGGTTGGCCAGTGAGAGATATTAAGACAAAATTAATACATTACAAAATCATCCATAAAAACTACTGGACCCTGTTAGGCTTAAAAAACTTGGTCTAATTGCCTAATTGGTTTAAAATTATGAATGCTGGAAATGTAAGAACTCTATGGGTACTTTTCTACATCTCATGTGGGACTGTCTACTGGTCTTGCCTTTTTGGGCTCAGATGATTGGAACTATGGAAGAGCGGCTGGAACAGCCCTTACCAAGCTCCCGATTTGAGCTTGGAAAGGGCTGCTCCAGCCACTCTGGCTACTTGGTGATCAAACGGTGCTAATAACTGGACTTACAAAAGCACAGTTGGGGCTAGCTCTTGCAGGCTACCTTAATGCAGCCAAGGTCATTCCAAGGAAATGGAAATGTAAAAGTATACCTTGTTGCAAGGACTGGATAATAATAATTCCCTTATCAGTCCCGCAAGGGGAGATATGGATTTCTCGGCATTTTTGACCCAACCTATTGTAAAGGAGCAGTGAGATGCCAACATATGGCACTCTGGGAGCAGTGTCTTGCTCACGAACACCTCTACATGCTATATGCAAGACTCGGGATCGCTCCTGCAACCTTCCGATTTGCCAGACAACCACATTACCTACTGAGATATGCCGCCCTATCAATGATTGAACTCATGACAAGTACAGCCTCTTACGAACTAATGCTCACCAAAGTGAGAAACTCAGTCTCAAAGTTCTCTGCTATGTGGGGTAGTTTCCTGACATATATTAAAAATGGGGATCAGTAGAAAATAAGATGTGATATTAATTGACCTAAGGTACTATGTATCTTGTTGTGTGTCAGGTAGGAGTTGGGGGGGGCGGGTGATGTGCTGTTGTATTTGATTGGTTGTGTGTTTTTATGTTGTGTGATAATGTAGTGTGTAAGGGTGTAGTTGCAACAGTGTATTATGGTATTTGTTTAAACACTTAGAGTGCAGTAGTTATTTTGCACTGTGTTTGAAAATAAAAAACTGTGAATTACAAAAAAAGGTTACTGCCATACAAAAAGCTAACAACCAATAAGACCCGACCAAAGTCCTAAGCCTGCCAAACTACTGCACTCGTTTCATCAAAAATTTCGCTTCAATTTCAGCTCCACTGCGTGAGCTGACTAAAAAGGAGACAACATGGTACTGGGGTCCAGAGCATGCCAGAGCACTATAGAGGATCAAAGACAGCCTGACCACCAACATGGTGATGTCATACTTTGATCCAGGTAAAAACACAGAGCTTGTGGTAGACACCAGCCCAGATGGCCTCGGCATCATTCTTCACCAAAAGAACAAATTAGGGGAGAGGTACACCATGGCATAGGCCAGCCATGCTCTCAGTGATGTCGAGTGATGCTACTCACAGACTGAAAAGGAGGCGTTGGCCATCGTGTAGAGTTGCGAACACTGCGACTTATATCTCTATAGCAACCTATTCACTCTTGTTATAGACCACAAAGCTCTGGAGGTCATATGGAACAACCCTTGTTCAAAACCACCAGCGAGAATCGAGAGATGGGGACTGAGGCTGCAGCTCTATGACCTCAGAGTGAAGTACAGGAAAGGCACAGAAAACCTTGCAGACATATCCCATCACCCCATCCAACTGCAGGGAGGTGAGAACACAAGAGCAGTGAAGGTAGCAGAGGAATATGTCAACTTCGTGGCTCTACATGCTAAACCCAGAGCCATGACTCATGGAAATAAAAGAGGAAACACGAAAAGATCCAAGCCTGCAGCAAGTCAGTGTCCACATCAGAAACAACATATGGCACAAAGTCACAGGTGACACACAGCATGCTGAGACATTGAAAAAGTTCAGACAAATCAGTGGAGTCCTATATGAAACATGCAATAAAGCTATGTATCTGAATATTCTAGATAACTGGTTCTATTACATTTACAATAGCAGTATGAATGTGTTTTCAATTATTCTGGATTACAGTTCATTTGATATGAATGCATTTCTATGAAAAATTACAAATCAACCACCCATCTAAGTAATAATTTCTTTCCTGATGCACCCATATGCACCTTACATAGTCACATTATCATGCACTGTGAGAGAGGTCCATTTTTATGTGTCATGATTAGTCCCTGTGTTTTGGGGTGGAATTGGGCATAGATGGAGCGTGGGGGGCTGGGGCAGAATGCCCTTTGTGATGCCCCACAGTTGATTTGACATCTGGCTCGTCAGTTCCTGAAGTGTGCACTCTACCACTGAGATGTATCATGTAATGTATGGGCCTGTATTTAGGGTCCATTTTTACATCACAATTAGTCCCCATGTTGTGGAGGTGGACATGGACCTAGATGGAGCATGGGGGATTAAGGCTGGATGCCCTTCTTGATGCCTCATAGTGGGATGAAACTTGTGATGCCTGGCTTGATATTTCCTGACAAGAGCGCTCTACTACTGACTACCGTGGTAATATAGGAATTAACTGTAAATAATTATACTATATATACTGTATTATATAGTCTATGTTTTTTTGCTCATTTTGGATTGAGATGGTGTGTTCTCATTTTCTTTGTACTTGCGTACCTTGTGTTAAGGCAGAGAGTCAGAGCACAAGAATTCCTTACATTGTATTCGAAATGCGTAAAGTGGAATATGAACTTGTGATGACGTACCAAACGCTGGATCACCACAGGCCAAATACAGAGGTTGTCATTCAAAAGGGGAAAAAGATTTTCACTGTTGCATCAAGAATCAATATAGGCAAACAGTCATGTGAAATCGGTTATAAAATATACCATAGGTTTTAAATAGACTTGTTCTTATATAGCACTTTTCTAGTCTAATGACCACTTAAAGCACATTGCAATGGATTTCTCACAATGCATGCCACATTCACCGAGGTACACAGCAGGATACTAACCCACAACACCTGACTCCAAGGTGTTTGCTCTACCCAATGAGCCCTCGTGACTCACATAAACTGCATTTAACAGCAGTTAGACCATCACAGCAATGAACACTTTAAAGAACAATAGCAGTCAGACCGTTAATCCAATATCCATTTAAATACATAGACAGGCATTCATACTAGTTAATTATCTTAATATTTAAAAATATCCCATCCAAGTTCTGCACAGCGTGTGGGTGTTCTCATTCTGCCAAGAAAGAAGTTGAAAAGCTAACCCTGTAGAATAAAAAACGCCACAGAATTGATGCTGTTAGTCAATGAGGAAGTAGAAATTACTTGGTAATCTGTCTCAATGTCTCTTTGCACATAATGGAGAGTGAGGAAAACTCAGAGGAAAAACCAAGGCTTAATGATTCTGCTGAAAATTAAAAACCTAATAAAATTGCAATTGAGGCTGAAAAAATGGCATCAACAGTCAATACTTCCTTTGCAATGCCGGGTAAGTTTTATAATTGCCAATCACTAATTTAGTATTGCAAATTTGATTTCTGTTATAGGGTAGCAACCTGGGGCAGTACGGTAGAATGTGGCAAGTATCATTGCCTCATAGCAAAAAGGTCATTGGTTCTATCCTCAGGCCATCCCTGGTCCTCCCTGTTTGGAGTTTGCACGTTCTCCTAATGTCTGCTTGGGTTTCCTCCAGGTGCTCCAGTTCCCTCCCACCATCACAAAGACATTCATGTGGGAGTTAATACTCCCGCCTGTACCTCTGACAAAAGCAATAGGAAAAATAACTGGAGCTGGTTCCAGGTTGCTGCAGCTCCTCACTGTTCCTATACAATAGGATGAGTTAAATGCACAGAACAATTTCATTGTAAGAATACAATTTGTTTTAAGAATACAATTTCATTGTAAGAATACAATTTGTTGTAAGAATACAATTTGCTGTAAGAATATAATGACAATATATTGTGGTTTTCTCTTTCTCTCTCTCCTTGTCTTGTCTAGGGGGCAATCTAGCAAAGTCGTAGTCTGCACTTGTACAAAATTTAGCACAGTCATTCAAAAGGGCTGTTATACACAACACCAGACATCAAGAGAAAGAAACTATTTAATTTTAATTGTACATACATGGTACAATGAAACATATTCTCTACATTAACCCATCCAATTATAAATAATACAATGAATGAAATAAATGATTCCCTTATCAGTCCCGCAAGGGGAAATTTGGAACACCCATATAGGAGTACTGAGCAGCCACAGTCCTCAGGGTAGCAGTTAGGGGTCCAGTGTCTTGCTCAAGGACACTTCAATCCCCTTTCTATCCTTGGCTAAGATTTTTTTTTATTTCATCATCAGTCCCACAAGGGGAAATTTGGAATTATTTGCCTTTACCCCATCCTATTGTATAGGAGCAGTGAGCTGCCACCATATAGCACTCGGGTAGCAATTAGGGGCTCAGTGTCTTGCTCAAGGACAACTCAACATGCTTTGTGGAGGACAGAGTATTGAACCTGCAGCCTTCCAATTTCCAGACGACCGCTCTGCCCACTGAGCTATGCCACCCCTTAAGTTATTCTTCACTATTCAACAGTCTAACTTGAGGGCCATATTCTGCAAGCTTCATGAGACATGGCTTTGATAGCAATTACAGCCTGATCACATTTCACTCATTCTTTTTCAGTTTTGCAAGTGGAGGAAAAACTACTCCATCCATGAAAGTAACTAAAGTTTAATTTGTATAGTACTTTTAAAAACACACAGTTACAAAGTACTTTCCATAACATCATGAATATAATCAAATGAAAATTAAACATGATATACAAAGAAACAGACCAAGCAAAAACCAACTCCTACAGAGAATAGGGATGGATTCTATAAAAAGGCTTGCTAGAAAGGTGGGGTTTTAGAAGCTGCTTAAAAGAGAAAAAAGATTCTGCCAATCTAATTGATTGGGGAAGATCATACCAGATTTAGGGCTAAAACTGCACAGGCGTGGTCACCCTCTGTTTTGCTGTTGGAGTGGGGATGGACAAATGACCGAGGTTTGAGGATCAGAGCGGTAGGTTAGTAGAATGATGAGTGACAAGATCAGAAATGTAACTGGAGGCGAGGCCATACAGAGCTTTAAATGTAATCAACAAGATCTTGTAGGTTATTCTGAATTTTATGGGAAACGTAACAGAAACACTCAAGGACAGCTCTTTCCCTCAGGGAGGCACGACAGATGACTGCTCACTAAAACTACACACTTTACAAAGATTTTTTTCCACAGCTATCAGGACTCTGAATTCCACTTAATATTCCCCTCCTCACACACTACTGGCATCCATACTACCATGCATCTAATTACTGTGTGTGATGTTTGACTGATATTATGAGAACGTATTGTTCGTGATATGTGGAGTCTTTACTGTTATCCGTGTATGTATCGTGGAGTAGAATTTCACATACTGTATCAAAAAGAAATTCCATCAGCCTTGGTTATGTGGCTAATAATCAAGTAACAGGTATACAGTTGGGATGCCACGTGTCTCTGTCACTTGTTCCATAGGCTAATCTACCAGAACTTTTAGATCCACTGTCATTATCAGTGAGTACAATTTGGCCATACGGTGCTCAGGAAAACCCATCAAGGTCATGGTGGCTCAGCTTTGATTGGAGCATCTGGAAAATGGACTTGGGATAGGTAAATTGCTTTTACGCAGTCTCAAAGTATGACAACACAAAACTAAAACTTTGTTGGCAAGTAGGAGATTGAGCGGAACAGATGACTGAGGATATACCAGAAGCTTTGGTCTTCAAAACAAAGTTTACTGCCTTGAAATTATGATTGACTTGTAATTGAATATTACTGTTTTTATTGCTTTACCTGTGCTTCTTGTGTTCTGTTCTGAATCAGAATAACTGCACAACTGCATTTGCCAAAAAATTAAATGTGGAGCAATTTGCCTTGGTGACACTAGCAAAGGAGTACACACAAGCACACATAGAACTAGGAAATCAGGTCAAGAGATATGAGATATAGCATCTTGGAATCGAGTTCTTATAAGATAACTTTGCCTTCACACCCTGGACTTGCTGTATATCATAGCATCTAAACCCATCAAATAAAATGCAAAATTTGTACCCTGAGTACCCTGAATTTAAGCCTTATTATAACAATGTGCTCCCGGGCAAAGTAGCCTGGGGTAGGTTACAAAGATAGGAGGACTTCTATGATTGTAACCTACCCAGGGCAACAGCCCCTAAAGAACTTGTAGTGAATGATCAGGATGACGTGCGGATATATTACAATACAGTCACTCCTTACTTAACAACCTACGCATTGGACTCATTTTTATATAGCACTTTTCTAGTCTATCGACCACTCAAAATCCTTTGCATTGCATGGCTCACATTTACAAAGCATGGGGCAATAAGGCTCGATGGCCTTTCCTGACGCCCTGCAGTGGGATCGAACCTTTGACACCTGACTCAGAGGTGTACACTCGACCACTGTATGTGACCTCAGACGAACCCGGGAGATGTGTAATCGGTGCCAGCGTAGTGGTCAGGACTATGATGCTTGGACCGATGTTGTCTACTGCTATTCCTACCTCTTTTAAAGATCGCCATACATCTGTCCATGGAAGAAGTAGAGATGAAGGCTCTAGGTTCATATCCAGGAAATCCACCTAGTTACTGGTTCAGGTATATGGACAAGAACTGGGGTAAAATTAAATCCCAGGACGTACCGCAGTTCACTGAACACATTAATTCATCAAACACCCACATCAAATTCACAAGGGGGGATGCAAAAGATGACGTGTTGGCTTTCCTAGAATGTGAGGCGAAGGTTGGTGTTGGGGGACGGTTGATTGTAAGTGTGTACAGAAAACCCACACATAAGGACCAGCAAACCAGGGGTTTGACTCCCACCACCCTCTGGAGCATAAACTGGGAGTCATCAGGACTCTGTACAACCGGGCTGACAAGGTCCCCACTGACTCAGCGGAGGAAGAGAAGTCCCATATTAAACAGGCCCTGGTTAAGTGTGGTTACCCTAACTGGGCGTTTGTTGAAGCCAGGTAGCCTCCCAGACAGAGCTCCAGCCAAGTGGAGGGAGAGGAGGAGCCAAAGCACAGACCGGTAGTGATTCCGTATGTGGCGGAAGTGTCGGAACAGTTGAGACGCGTATTTTCAAAACATCGCGTCTCAGTTGCTTTCAAATCCCTGAACAAAACACGGCAAAAGTCAGTCCACCCCAAGGATCGGGTCCCCCGGCACAAACAGAGTAATGTAGTGTACGCTATTAAATGCCAGGAGGACTCTTGTGACTTGTACATCGGGGAGACCAAACAGACGCTAGCTAAGAGGATGGTGCAGCATAGGAGAGCCAACACGTCAGGCCAGGACTCTGTGGTCTACACCCATCTACAGGCCACTGGCCACTCATTCAAGATGATGATGTTCACATCCTTGATAGGGAGGAATGCTGGTTTGAAAGGGGGTGAAGGAGGCCATTTATGTGAAGAAGGAACGACTGTCTTTGAATAGGGGTGGTGGGCTGAGAGTACATCTGTCGACATCTTACAATGTCGTGATTGCAAATATTCCCCAATCCTTTGTGAATGATGCCCATTGCCACTGAATGTGCAGTTGATCACCCAACTTGCAGATGAACCCAGCCTTTTGTTGGGTGGTATCAATGTACTGTTTATTAGGGGGGGGTGTTTGTTTTCAGCTCAGACTGAAGTCAGTCATTCTGGTGAGTGACGGAACGTTTCCAAATAAACTTCTGATCCAGTTGAACTGATTCACCTCTTTTTGTGATTTCCATACCTGGATTATTGAGCATGCATCAAGACAAAGCCCCAATCTTTCGAAATATGTTAACCAGTGCAGGACTACATAGGCTTATGTACAAAGACAATGAGTCAAAATGCAATAAGACTGACTGACATATACACATGCATGTTTCACAACACTGGTTATGCCAATGATACTGTGTAGTGTATGCCTCTAAACTACACAGCCATGCACAGAAACATATGGTTAAAATTAGACACCACTGAGATAGTCTGCAGATTAACAATTCAATATTTGCACAAACAGTTGGAAGTCACAAGCTGATATAACGAGTCTATGAGTACACACATACAGTGATAAACACACAGACATGTAGACACTGACACACAGTAATTGAGACAAAAGTGCACACACCAACAGTAACACCTTAACACAGCAACAGCATCACGCAAACACATGGGGAGACAGACCAAAGCATGCACAAGTATACACACAAATACGAATACACACACACAAACACCACAAAGAGCCCCTGCGGGTATTGGAGTGTTTGGCCTCAATATAAATTGGCTACCAGCTGGAGAGATGGACATTGAGGGCCTGTATTAGGAGACAGAGCCAGAAGGAGGGCCCTCGTCCTGTGCATAGGCTTTGGATCCACTTCAAAAACACCACGTGTACCCAGAAATGGCCCTTCTTCCACACACACACACGCACGCACGCACGCACGCACGCACGCACGCACACACACACACACACACTTATACAAAGCAATTTTCCTACAGTACCTCTCTGCTCACAGTGTGCGATATACCCTTAGCAATCATATCAATACAGATACAAACAAATGTGCGGTTAAAAGGAGAGGAAAGTAGGTTAGGAAAGGATATTCAATTATATGTAGATTGGTTTTCCAATATTCAATTATGGATGCCTAAACATACATGTACACACACATACGCACACACACACATGCACTCGCACACACACAAGCCTGCATCAACTCACTCCTACTGTCTCCCTACTTAATTGTTTTTCCTGGTCTTTGATACTGAAGCCAGGACTGAGTGCCAGTGGGAACCACACATGAGATCTCTTCAACTGAAGAAAATCACACCAGGTTTGTAAACTCCTCTTCTCTAATCAAACGTAGCACAATATGAATGACTGAGTTTCCACGCGGGTGAATATTTACGTGTTGTGGTGAACACACAAACAAAAGACTCATTTGACTAATGTCATAAACAACTGCTTATCTGAAGTGGGGTCGTGAGAACGGAGTTGAATGCTAGATTACAGACACTCCTTATCCAACAATACACCTATTTAACAAGAGACTGCATCTGTTATAACAACATCAGAGCAGATTTCTCTGAGGTTAAATATAGCGTACCCCAGGCCTCGGTTCTTCGCCCTTTACTCTCCTCTCTTTATATTTCACCACTTGGCCAAATTATACGTAGTCATGGAATTAATTTCCATTGCTATTTAGATGAAACTCAACTAGATGTGCCTATTAAAGCTAATGATCCTGTGCAACTAACAAATCTGGAAGCCTGCATGTCTGCTGTGAAAAATTGGATGTCACTCAATTTTATGCTTTTAAATTAATGTAAAACTGAGATCTTGGTCATTGGCCTTGCTACACACCAACAGCACTTTGATTAAGCATAAATAACGGTTGAGAATTATGTGATTTTACAATGTATGGCAGCCAAAAATTATGGTGTCAGGTTTGATCCCATCCTATCCTTGGATAAGCATATTAAAGAAATCACTAAGACTGCCTTTTTTTCACTTGCATAACATTGCTAAAGTTCAATCCTTTCTGTTTATGGCTGATGCAGAAACACTAATACATACATGTGTTACATCCAGACTTGATTACAGTATTGTTCTGTTTCCATATCTGCCACATGCTAGCATTAAAAGTCTTCATATGATTCAAAATGCCACTGCCAAATATTCTAACTAAAACTAGAAAATTTGACCAAATTAAACTAATTCTTCCCTCCCTTCATTGGCTTCCTATAATTGGTAGATCTGAGATCAAGGTACTCCAACTAGTTTTTAAAATCCTGAATGGACTTCCCCCACCATACCCGTCTCATCTCCTTAAACTTTAAATTTATGGATTTATGGATTTATGGATGGATTCCCTTTAAGTCCCATAAAGGGAAATTTGGATTCCTCTGCATTTTAACCCATCCTATTGTGTAACAGAGAGCTGGCAACATATGGCTCTCAGGGAGCAGTTAGGGGCTCAGTGTTTTGCTCAAAGGCACCTAGACATGCTATATGTAGGACTGAAGATAAAACCTGCAACCTTCTGATTGCAAGACGACAGCTCTACCCACTGAGCTATGCCACCCCTACATTCCGTCTCGTGCTCACCACTCTCAAAATACAGGACTCCTCTGTGTAACCAAAGGCAAAAGAAAATCAGCTGGTGGCAGCTGTTTACAGCCTGACCCCACGGGTTTATCTTATGGTGACAGCTAAAAGGCCGAACACGTCGAGTCCCACATAGGTGAAGGGTCGCTCTGTGCTTAGACGATTGGAAGGTAAGTCTACAATTTTCTTTTCAGCAGTTCTTCCGTGAAGCTTGTTACATACAACACATTTGTGGAGGACACTATTGATACATTTCTTGGCCCCAACAATCCACAATCCTGCTGTGCAGACAGACTCTTCCATGAAAACACGACCTTGGTGCTTGATCTTTTCATGGTGATACCTCACAAGCAATGTTGTGATGTGTTCCCTCTCGTCATATCAGGCCCTACGGCCTGGGATGACAAGAGGGAACTTTTCTCCTGTGTGGAGTGCCATGTGAGTCAACCTACTGCGAGGCTCTCTTAATCCACACGATGGTTTGCTGTATGTCTCTCTTTGCACATACCTGATGACAAGAGTTTCTGCTTTTGACAGTTCTTCTACCATATGGGGCCTATTACATTGATGCCAGCTGCAACAGATCTCAATGTTGGCTTTAGCAGCAATTCTTTGGGACCGAACGATGTGCATCCGGGATTTTATGGCTCGCACCAGATACTTCCAGGAAGAGAACCTCTCAAAGCAAGGAGATCCCAGATAAGATGGAAGAACAGCGCGAGTATTGACATGAGAACGCACTTCAGTATCGGCATCTGGATTGATCATTTCATATGACTCCTCTTCTGAAGTGGACCCTCATCCAGGTAGGGACAGGAACGGGGGTCCTATGAGCCATGTCATGCTTGCTAGCTCAGGTGCAGGTATAGATCTGAAGGATTCTTAGAGGTGCAGTGCTGTGGCGCTAAACTTTTCCTTGATTTGAGGGTGATCGGGGCACAAATAAAATAATCAAATAAAAATAAATAATAATAAAAAAATAAAAGTTTGACTTAGGGCCAGGTGAAGTGCTGCAAAAAAGGCGCAGATCTGATTGAACTGGCTGGTCAGGCAACACTGACAGGGTAGTGGGATATTGAGGAGTTGTGATTGCTTGGGTAAAAAATATTTTATTCATTCTGTACCCACTAATTCACTTTTTTAAATATTGGGCCTCATTGCTTGCCTTAGTTACCCTGAATTAAACCATATTAAATTACGTATTTTTGTGATTTCTTACCTGAATTATTTCACACACATGAAGACACCTGTAGGAAGGCATTTTCTTTACTTTTTTCATCCGCTTCAATATAGTAAAGTGATTTTTTTAATATTGTCCATTATCGCAAATTGACAATTTGAGTCTATAGACTTTATATTAACAGAACGGGGGGTTAAGGCGATGTTAAGCGCATCTCAGCATCACGCAGCTGGATGTTTGAATCCCAGCCGTGCCGCTTTCCAACACGGCCAGAAATCCATAGTTAGTGGGGCAAATTTGACCTTTTGTCAGTTTGATTAACATGCAATCTGACCAATCAGAACACTCCTATATACCATTTTGTCCAACGTATAGTCAATCAACTGCAGTCAACTATGCTGTTCACTTCGTTCGAAACTACACAATAATTTAAATTCAGATCACAATATGGTAAAATGGAACCTGCAGCACATACAACAGATATAGCAACTGAGTTGCCAACATTGGTTTTTCCCCTTTCCCGAAGCCAACTAAGGACACTGGAAAATGTTTACGTTGGATAATGTTATGCAGAAGTCAAACCATCAGCTGAACATCGACAAATTAAGTAACCACGGCACAGCTAAATATTTCAAAGTTTGCTCAAAGGTATGTAGCATCCTAGTTGTGAGTATTTTTTTTTGTTTTTGTACTATGGTGTGGCATTAACTCTAACATTATCGCCAGGCCTGTAAGCGCTTGCTGTAGCTAACTAGAGGGGGTTGTTTACTATTACTTAGCAAAGCTTGGGGTTCAGTTTCAACTTGCATTTCAATCATTCATTTAAGTTATTTGCCTTTCTATTCAATCATTAGCAATGGGATATTCTCTTTTCCAGTTATATCTGTAGTGTAGTTCGTAATAACAAATTAGTTGCTAGACTAAACTAATGATCTAACAATGCCGATATATGTACTCTCAGGCCACCGCCCCATTCAATGATGGTCATTCCCACTTTACATAAATGGCCTCTTTAACCTCCCTTCAAACCACCGTTCCTCCTTATCAAGGATGTGAACATCATCACCCTTGAATGAGTGGCCACTAGCCTGTAGATGGTTGTAGACCACAGAGTCCTGACCTGATGTGTTGGCTCTCCTATGCTGCGCCATCCTCTTAGCCAGCGTCTGTTTTGTCTCCCTGATGTACAAGTCACTGCAGTCTGCATACATTAAGACATCCCCAATCCTTTGTGAATGGTCTTCATTGCCATTGAATGGGCAATCAATGACCCAATTTGCATATGAACCCAGCCTATTGTTGTGTGGTATCAACATATAATTTATAAGGGTGTGAATGCCTGCAGTCTGCTCAGACTGAAACATTTTTTAATAAACTTCTGATCCAGTTGAAACGATTCACCTTTTTTGTGATTCCTTTACCTGGATTATTGAGCATGAATTAAGACAAGACCTGAGATAAATTCCCCAAATCCCTCAAGAAACAGTAAATAAAGTCAATAAAGGATCAAAATCTGGGCTGAGCAGAGTGTATTCATGGCTGAGGGAGACTGACTTAGAATGAGAGCCTCAAAAGATCAATATTTAGTTTCAAGTTTGGCAGTTAAATTAAAAATACACTTATTTATTAAAGCAACAACTCCACCCTGTTTGTTTGTTGGAGGTACATGGGCACAAGTATAGGGAGGTGGGGAGGCTTCATTAAAGGGAAGAAAAACATTTGCTTTCAGCCTGGTTTCACATAAACCAATCATATCAAAACTATTTTCAAGAATAAGATCATGTATTGGCAAGGCTTTAGTAGACAGTGATGTGATATTCATTAGGCCAACTTTAAGCATTTTATTAAACAGAACAGTAGTAGGTGGAACTTTATAGCTACCACTAGCTGATATATTAATTGGAAGAAATGATTCCCTTATCAGTCCCACAAGGGGAAATTTGGATTTCTCTGCATTTTTGACCCAACCTATTGTATAGGAACAGTGAGCTGCCAACATTGTGCATGCTTTGGGCAAAATGTTGAAATTATTTCAACTTTGGAGATAAATATCACACTTACCTGCACCTGGCTGTCAGGTCCATGCACTGGGCCATGAGCACTTGAAAGGAAGGCCACTTTATTTTGTCATTGTATTCTTAAGAATGAAAGTTGCCCTCTGCATTTAACCCAGGCTATTGTATAGAAGCAGAGGACAGCAAAAGTCCCCAGGGAAAAGCTAGGAGGTTCAGTGTCTTGCTCGAGGAAACTTCAACACAGTTATCTGAAGGGGCAGGGGATCCAACCATAAATCTTCTGATTACCAGATGACCTGCTCTACTTCCTTAGTTATGTAAAGTGCAGTCATTCTACACACACAAAATTATAGATGGCTCTCTTTTTAAATATGTTTGACAGACACATATCTTGAATAATGCTAAGCTTATCAGCAACCATAAGGACCTCAATGAACAGGGCTATAAGGCCCTAAGGCATATGTCTTCACCCTCCTCCCAACCTGTCAGTGGTTTTTATAAAGGACTTCAGACTATAGTCTCAAATCAACTGGCCAATTATTAATCTGTGTTATCAAGGAAACTGTAGGCTGTAATTTCCCATGTATCCTTAATGGAAATGTGGATGGGTTTTTGTTGTAATAATAGCATTAGGCGAAACTTAAAAGTTAAAATCTTCAAGATTAACGTGACAAATATGTCTATTGATGCTTTAAATATAGTTCTTCCATAGTTTTTCTTCATGAAAATGCATGCTCATTTGAATAGTGGAACTATTGTTATGATGCATACGTTTTAATGTATGCATTAAAAGACAGGCATTAATCTCTTAATAAATAATAATAATGATTCCCTTATCAGTCCCGCAAGGGGAAATTTGGATTTCTCTGCTTCTTTGACCCAACCTATTTTTATAGGAGCAGTGAGCTGCCAACATATGGCGCTCAGGGATCAGTTAGGGGTTAAGGGTCTTGCTCAAGGACACCACGATATACTATATGCAAGAACGGGAATCGATCCTGTAACCCTCCGATTGCCAGACGACCACTCTACCCACTGAGCTATGCCGCCCCTTCACTGTAAGCACCCAGATTGAGGTTTTGTTTTGTGCCACAAGTAGATGGAACTTCCTACCCCAGGATCTGAGAGACACCCCAATGCTGAACACTCTTAAAACTATTACATATTGCATTACATTATATTATATTACAGGCATTTGGCAGACGCTCTTATCCACCATTTTATAAATCATACTTTTCACTAAAGCCTCTGGCTAAGCTCTTAGTTTGTGTGCATGTGTTGTATGTTTGACATTCATATATTCAGCTCCAATTCCTGAATAACAGCACCAACACATGTTCATGTGCATATTTATTTTCTACATTTATCCTTTTAAGAAGAGGGGGCCACGGTGGTTAGTGTGCACGCTTCGGGAATTGACAAGCCTCGGCAGTGGGTTTGATTCGACCACAGGGTGTCAGGAAGGGCATCCGGCCTTAATCCCCCAAACTCCATCTATGTCCATGTCCACCTCCAGAATATGGGAACTAATTGTGGCAAATGAAAATGGGTCTTTAAGGAGGGGGCACAGTAGCTCCTTCTAAGTCTGCGTCCATCCCCACCACATGGGGACTAATTAAGACACATAAAATGGGCCTCTCCTACACTTTTAACAATGTTTCAATCATATTGTTTTGATGCATGCTCAATAATCCAGGTACGGTAATCCTAAAAAGAAGTGAATTGGTTCAACTGGATAAGAGGTTTATTCAGAACCGTTTCATCACTTAAACAGGGGACATCTACAGTCTGACAACCTCAGACTTAAAATGTCTCCTGTTTGAGAGATGAAACATTTCTGAATAAACTTGAACTGATTCACCTCTTTTTGTGAATCGTATTGTCATTTTATGCAAAACATAGCATTGTCTATGTCTGAAATGCGTTGTATAAATAAAGTTGGTGAATACACAAGAAGGTGATTTATGTTGTTAAACAGATATGCTAGTAAAGCTTGTAAAATATCTTTATAACACCCAAAACCCAGGTTTAAACAATGTTGACGCAATAGCACTCATTTCCATTTTGAATGGATCTCTGAACTTTGAGAAATTAAACAATCAGGCATCAAAAATCTCCTTAGTCAAACCAATTCAATCTTATTTGTACTATAATCCAGTATCAAGAATTGCAAATTTGTCTCAGTGGCCTTTACAATATCACACAATCATGGACCTAGATCCTTGCATCAGATAAACAAGAGAGAGGTTTATTTAATATGTCACAATTAGTCCTTACGTTATGGGCTGGACACAGATGGATGTCTGGGCATGAAGATAGAGCTTGGGTGATTAAGACCGGATGCCCCGTGGTGGGTTCAAACCCACTGCCTCTGACTCGTCACTTGAAGTGCATGTTTTACCCCTGAGGAACCCCAACCCCCACCCCACAATCAGATAAGCAACAATTCCCCTAGATATTCCCTTTAACAGGGAGAAAAAATAAGAAGAAACCTTAGCCAGATGAACAGAGGAGGGATCTCTCTCCCAAGACGGACAGACGTGCAATGGATGTTGTGTATATAAGAATAAAACACAATTTACATAATGCAACACTGAGAGGACAACAGAACTATAATCAAAGTACAAGATATATAAAAAAATATGAACAATGAACTTACCACAGATGGTGGTTGGTTTAACAAAAACAACAATGTGAACAACTGTAACCTTAAGTATTTTTTTTATTAGCACCACACAGGCACTACTGTAATATTATGTAATAAGCATTTAGAGCCATTTAACTGGACAGCAAGGGGGGAATTCCCATGCAAATTTATTTTAATGAGGTTTAGGCTAATAGTATTTAAATGAAATAGATAGAGAACAAACCTAAATAATGCAAATAACACTGGGTGAACCCCATCAAAGACATGCAAGGCTTAGTTCTTTGTGCTGAATAAAAGCTCGATGAAACAGTGAATGTTTATCCAGTGTTTATTTCAACAAGTGTCATCGTTTCTGACAGTCATAGTGGCACATTAGGCTTGAGTGCAATGTAATGTCAGCTAGACACTGTTGGTAGGCAAAACAGTTCCCTTTTATCCTAAAAGATCCTCCCACCTATCACCAGCCAAATGTTAGATTTCCAAAAGAAACATTAATAGGCAGTTTTGGAAGAGCTGAGTAGCGTATTTCCCAAACATCGCATCTCAGTTGCATTCAAACCCCAAACACTATACGTCAAAAGTTGGTCCACCGCAAGGATCGGGTCCCCCGGTACAAACAGAGTAATGTAGTGTACGCTGTTAAATGCCAGGAGGACTGCAGTGACTTGTACATCGGGGAGACCAAACAGACGCTGGCTAAGAGGATGGCGCAGCATAGGAGAGCCAACACGTCAGGCCAGGACTCTGCGGTCCAAACCCATGTACAGGCTAGTGGCCACTCATTCAAGGATGATGATGTTCACATCCTTGATAGGGAGGAACGCTGGTTTGAAAGGAGGGTGGAAGAGGTAATTTATGTCAAGAACAACCGTCTTTGAATAGGGGTGGTGGCCCGAGAGTACATCTGTCATCTTCAAACGATACCGTGATTGCAAATATTCCCCAATCCATTGTGAATGGTGCTAAATGCCACGGAATGTGCAGTTGATCACCCAACATTTATATGCAAAAGGCTGAACCCAGACTTTTGTGTCTTGATGCATGCTCAATAATCCAGGTATGGAAATCACAAAAAGAGGTGAATCAGTTCAACTGGATCAGAAGTTTATTAAGAAACTTTCCGTCACTTTTGTGGTGTGGTATCAATGTATTGTTACTAAGGGTGGGAATGCTTGCAGTCAGCTCAAAGTGAAGATGTCACCTGTTTGAATGATGAAATGTTTCTGAATAAACTTCTTATCCAGTTGAACCAATTCACCTTTTTTGTGATTCCCTTGCCTGGATTACTGAGCATGCATCAAAACAAATAGGCAGTATTATTCCCAAGAATTTAAAATGTCAGTTCCTGGATAATTTCTTTTCCTTCTTGCGCTCTCAACTAAAATGACTATGTAAATTACCTTTAAATGTAACTAGACAGTGGACTCACTTTTAATGACAATGTCCATAGGCCTAATGTATCCACCTACCTCTACCTCAAACCAGTTCGGTAAAGTACGATTAGGACTACAACAAGGATGTAAGGTGGAAAAGAAAAGAAAAATCCAAAGGATTAAAATAGCAGAAGACAACTTTTTGGCTTTAACTCATGAAGTTAACGTTGATGGCTATAGAATAATGACACCATATGTGTTTAATTTCTATTACTGATATTGCCTATAAGCCTCACTTTCAGGGTTGTTGGAACCAAATTATGTATGCCAGAGGGTACAAGCTTGCAGGAAAGTGAAGGCTGGATTTTAAGAACAAAGAAAGAGCATCAAACATTAAGCAACTAAGTAGTGCCTTTGTTTTCCACTGTAACTATGAGTTGCTCTCCAGTAGTGGAAATAATGGACAATGGAAGTGAACAAGGAAACTCTACTGGGAAAGAGAAAAAGAAACCTGTTGATCAACGAGGGAAAAAGTGAAGAGGGAGACTGATAGAAACATATTTTAACATAGGTTAGTTTTGGGAGCATTTTCAGCCTATTATAATTGCCCATGATGTTTAGAGTGGAAAAAAAACCTCAAAGAACTTCAAACCATTCATCTGACATGACTTTAGTGTGGGCTTACAGTTCCACAGGTTTTCAGCTTGGTACTGTCCAGTAAAACCACAGAAAATGTGCTGCCAGCCTATTGAGTAGCTCCATCAGAGCAGTCAGGGGTTAAGGGCCACTTCGAAGGCGATGGCTGTGGGGGGTCAATAACAAAGTTTTGCAGACAGCACACAGGGATTCGAATATGCAACTTAATCATCTGAAAAAAAAAGTGCTCATGTGTCATGTCTTTAGGGCATCACACTGGGGCCATTGTTCTATATGGTGACTGACAGTTATATTGTTTGTCCATATACACAATGATACTTTTAACCAGTCCAACTTTTCCCCTGACACCTGCCAACCCAATACACTCCACACACATGCACAGCTTGCATGTGGACTAAAAATCAATTGCTCCCTGCCTGTCACTTCTGAATTCTACCCGTCACTGATGAAAACCATGCACAACCAGGGATGATTCTTCAAGCCCAAGTGGTCCTCTTGCTAAGCTCTTGGCCTACTGCAACACCAGTGACCCTATGGGAAGAAGGGGGTCAAGCTCAACCTGAGCATAGAGCGCTGGATAAATCAGCATAGTGAAGGACATTAGAGGTCACCTCACCTAAAACGGTCACTGGAGAGAGAGAGGGAGAGAGAGAGAGAGAGAAGATGAGAAGGGAGGGAAGGAGAGAAAAGGAGAGAGGGGGTAGAGAATTGGCTTCATGGCTTTTATCTCTCATCTGTCTACGTTTGTCTTGGTGTCTGTGTTCGGTGATGGTTAATTCATATTTGGACATGGGGTTGTAAATCAATTGGAAGAGGCTAGTGAGGAAGGTTGCACTGATGGCACCAAGC
>OMLC01090017.1:0-28436 GCA_900302585.1 Regalecus glesne
AAATTTTAGAGGCCTGTTTTATGTGTCATGATTACTCTCCACGTTGTGGGGATGGACATGGAATTAAGGCCGAATTCTCCTCCTGACACCTTGAGGTGGGTTCCAGTCTTCTGCCTCTGGCTTGTTAGTGCTCTAACCACTGAGCTACCATGTAAAAAAAGTATTTCTAACACTTTTGTTTGGGGGCCACAGTAACTCAATGGTAGGGTACACGCCTCAATAAATAACATGTCACGTGTCGCGGGTTCAATCTCATCGCGGGAAAGGGCATCTAGTCTTAATCCCCCATGCTCAAGTAAATGTGAGGCATACGGTGTACAGCACTTTGAGGGGTCAGTAGACTAGAAAGGCCAGTAGCCTTGCCCTTGGCTCTATCGGGACTTCTCCATATCACCAATCCAAATGCTCCCAAATGGTTTAATACACTTGGGATAAGAAAATCCCTTATGCTTAAGAATATGTAGGCCTATGGCTTAAGTTTAAAAACATATTTTGCCCACCACCTCATCATCACCTCATCTTCCTTGAATGTTTTATTTCCAAACTGACCACCACCTTCACTGTCTGCATGACTGAACACAGTATCTCAATACTCTGTTGACAGGATTTTGGTCATAAGCAATGTTGGCGAGCTCAGCCCACCTAAACTGTTGTCTACGTGGAGGTTTTTACAAGGTGTTTTGTGGGGTACCCGGACCATTCCCAGCCATCAGACTGAGCAGTACAGTTCAAGAAGGGACATCAAGATTTCTTGAAGAGCATCTCTGGGAGACGGATGCTCATCCGGTGTTTGCCAAAGGCCGGATAGGGTCTTTCTTCCAAGATAGACCAGTGGTGAAGAACCCGTTTTTAGAGGATGCCCTGCTAAGAGGATACCTGAGAAGACACATATCTCAGGAGGTGAGAATTAACTCCTGCAAAGGGAGTTTGAGATTAAGTATAAAGGGTGACGTAGGGGAATCTTTTCTCCCCCACAACTCTTACTCCTTATCTTTGATCCTTGTGTAGATGGGGTGTGAACTTCATCCACGATATTTCTAATTTTGATTTATATATTGATTAAGAAAACTTTTCAACCTGACAAGATGGTCCAAAAGTATCAAGTCAATTTTATTTGTATTACCCTTTTATCATGAATTGAAAACATGCTTACTTTCAGAAAATATGTGTGTGTGTGTGTGTGTGTTTATATGTGTGTGTGTATTATCTCGCAGGCAGTCTTTTCAGACTTGTGTGCATTTGGCGAAAGGGTGGCAAATGAGGTGGACCATTGGGGTCGAGAGTGTGAGATCACTCCTCCACAACTGGTGAACTTTGACCCCTGGGGTCGGAGGGTAGACCACATCATGACCTCTCCAGCCTGGAAACGAATGAAAAACCTGTCAGCACAGGAAGGCCTGGTTGCCATTGGCTACGAGAAGCCCTTTGGTGAATGGAGGTGAGGAGACCTCTTCATTGTCTTATTATATCATTAATTCCATTATTTTTGGGGGGGATTTATATCAATTTCAGTTGCTTTAAACAGAACTAAGTGGTCCACTTGGATTTAGCCATAACGAACGAATGAACTTTACACTGGTAAAATTTGCTATATTGGTGTCAGAACTGAGATGATGAACTGCTCAGCCATCAGAAGCGCTCCCCTGAAGCATGGGGGAGCTTGTAGCATCTTTTGTGGATGAGGCAGACCCAAGCATAGGTCTGCGAGTCTCCAGGTTGGTAGTCTGAAGCCAGGGGACACGCTTCCCGAAGGAAGGGGGTTGTTTCTTTAGTTGACCGGTTAGCGTGCTTGCCTTTGGTGCAAGCGTCCCGGGCTTGGTTCCCAGCAGTGCCCCCCCCCCCAATTCGCTACAGTACCTTGAATGCTCGCTGGACTAATAAAGCGTTATATAAGAACAAGTCCATTTACCATTCTTCTCCTTCTAAAAGTTTGAGGTAGTGCTATGTGTCTTTGTATATTTGTGTTTCAGCCGTGTGTACCAGATGAGTAAACTGTACATCTACTCTCCCTCCTCTGGTCTCTACACCTGTCCTTTGGCTATGACTGACGGAGCAGCCAAAGTCATCCAGGTGTGTAAGAAAACAAACATCAAATTGATACAGTTGCAATATCCTACTTCTTTTATTGATTGAGAGGTCTTTTATGGATTAATTTGCAACTATCGATTATGATATTGATGATGATTATGTGAACTTAATAATAATAATAATAATGATTCCCTTATCAGTCCCGCAAGGGGAGATTTGTTCTCTGCATTTTTGACCCAACCTATTGTATAGGAGCAGTGAGCTGCCAACATATGGCGCTCGGGGAGCATTTAGGGGTTAAATGTCTTGCTCAAGGACACCTCAACATGCTGTACACAGAACCGGGAATCGAACCTGCAATGTTCCGATTGCCAGGCGACCGCTCTACCCACTGAGCTATGCCGCCCCATCCCACTTCATCCTAACAATCTCATTGTATATATACAGTCCTTTGGTGTGTCAGGGCCGGTAGAGGAAGCCTACAGTCGTTTGACCACCCGTGACCCTGAACGTTTCTGGACATCTGGGCAGTGGATGACTGAACGAAGAGGAGGATCTGATGTGGGTCAGTAATGTTATAAACTCTGCCCAATAAAGATCTACAGCCACTAGATCTGTAGTCATGACATGGGTGTAGATTTTATACCGAAGAGGGTTATAGTCACACATTTGATATTAGTTACTTTTCTCCATCCATACATCGTCAACTGCTTATCCAAAATGGGCCTCCTCTCCCTACCTCTCCTCTAGCTAGTGGCACAGAAACAGTTGCTGTCCCTCAGGCCGATGGTACTTACAAACTGCACGGATTCAAGTGGTTCACATCTGCTACAGATGCAGACATGACTCTCACATTGGCCAGAATCCAAGACGGAGAGGGAGCAACTATACCAGTATGACTTACCATTCACCACTTTCTCTTCATCTCTTTGGTCTTTTAATTTTCTACCAAATCCTTGTGTGCTTTTCTTAACAGCCTTCACTCTTGAAACGTCTCTCAAAGTGATTCCCCCTCGAGTGCTTGAGTACCATTTGTATGCACATTTCCAATCCACAGGGTAGCAGAGGTTTGTCTCTATTCTATGCAGAGGTGAGCCGAGATCTAGAGGGGAGACTGAAAGGCATAGAGGTTCAGAGACTGAAGGACAAACTGGGCACCAGACAGATGCCCACTGCTGAGTTATTACTGGATGGTCTGCCTGCACATAAGGTGATCCTCAGTTATAAACAACAGCATGAACCATCTACTGGCTTGTCTAGGTAGTTTATAAGAGTAGTAACAGTACAACAAGAAATTCCTTTCTAGCTGAAGTATGATGACATGCTTAGCACAAATTAAGCATGATCTGGACATTGATCATAACGGACAAAACAGAATAGTTCAAGGAACAAGTATTTGAACCTCTCCTCATGCTCTAGGAAGTTGTGGTTCTTTTTAATTAGATAACTTGTTAGTTTCTTTAAAATTGCCATTTGAGAAATGAGCGTTTTCTGTTTGGCCTACTTGGCTTTATACACAGTGGTACCTCGGTTCACGAACGTCCCAAACCACCAACAAATCGGCCCAGGAACACATGTTTCTAACACGTTTCTTTTTGACCCGCGAAAAATGTTTTGGTTTGCACGAACAAACAAACACAAATTCACAAGTTATTGGCTCATACTAGCGTCAGCTTTACTCAGATTTGTGTAGGCTACTGTGAACACTGTCTTGATGCATGCTCAATAATCCAGGTATGGAAATCACAAAAAGAGGCGAATCAGTTCAACTGGATCAGAAGTTTATTTGGAAACGTTTCCAAGTCAACTTTTGATCCAGTTGAACTGATTCGCCTCTTACTTTTGTACTGTGAACACTGTTCGCCAGTGCATTAAATTATCCCTCATTACGGCTCATACGAAAGTGGGGGGTGTTAGTGATCGTGGTGTTAAGAATCCTATGCCCATTGCTGAAGAAACGAAGAAGGAAATAATCCTTGAACATGAGAATGGTGTTCGTTTTACTGATCTCGCCCAGCACTACGGCATGGCGAAATCCGTGATCTGTAGTATTTTAAAGAACAAAGATGTGCTAAAGGCGGCTGATGTAGCTAAAGGAGTGACTATGTGTGTTTCTGAGTCAGGTGAACGGATTAATTGGATTTACATTAATCTCAATGGGGAAAATGGTTTCGACTCGTGAACATTTTAGTTCAGGAACGTTGTAAAACAACGAATTAAGTTCGTGAGTCGAAGTATCAGTGTATATCAACGAATGACTAAAACCCTCTCGTCCTGTTTTCCCCCTCTGTGCACAGCTGGCAGATGAGGGGAGAGGTGTAGCCTCGATAGCTAACATGCTAACGGTCACCAGGATCCACAACAGTGTCTCTGCAGTAGCGGCCATGAGACGGTGGGGTGTATTCATTACACAAACGGCAGCTCTGTCTACTGAACTTAATTTTACAAATGATTGAAATCTAAATAAACTGATTAGATTTTTGCACTAATGTTTTTTTTAACACACAGGGTGGTGCAGTTGGGTCGTGACTATGCAACACGTCGGACTGCTTTTGGCAAACTTCTTAAAGACCACCCCCTCCACATGCAGACCCTCGCTAGAATGGAGGTAAACTGGTATTAGAGGTTAGCTGTCAGCTGGTTGGTCTCAGATCTTCAATAAAAGTAAACTAATGTATTGATTTCAACATGTATTTGTTTATTAGTAGATCCATTTGCTTTAGTTAGCTTGAAGATTTTCCCTTAAATAAATGTCTCTTAAGTTACTCTGTGACACAGTGATGGTTTAATGCCCAGAGTCAGAGCTTTTCAGTTGCATGGCTCAGGAGATAGAGTGGGTTGTCAAGTAATCAAAAGGTTTGCTGGTTCAATCCACGACTCCTCCAGTAAGCATGCTGATGTGTCCTTAAGCAAGACACTGAACCCCCAGCCCAATCCCAACTGCTCCTATACAATAGGATGGGTTAAATGCTGAAAAACATTCTCATTGTAGGAATACAATGACCAGACAAAGTGGCTTTCCTTTCATTTCCTGTTTGAGCAAGATAGGAAAAAAATCAAATCATAATTTACTTGCACAGTATGAGATGTCTGTTTTACCTGTCACAATTAGTCCCCATGTTGTGGGGGTGGACATAGAGATAGATGGAGTTTAGGGCGTTAAGGTCAGATGCCTTACCTGACGTCCCACACTGGGCTTGAACACGCTACATCTAACTCATCAGTTCCTGAAGTGCGCCCTCTACCACTGAGCTACCACAGTCCCTTTCACTTGCACGGTATAAATGCTGCGAAGGCAGTGTCATAAATGAATCCTCTTTTAGTTTTAACATGCCTCCATTTCAGTACAGCATGTCCAGTACTTTAATGATGGAAAGAGCTGTCACCAGCTCATATGCTTTCCAAGAGAGGATGTTTTCCTGTCTGCCATTGTGAAAAGTTTCCTCCTCTTCTCTCATGACTCCTCTCCTATTCCCACTCAACTAAAATGCACACACATCAAATAAATTATCAAGCTAAATCAAAAATTGTAAGGAAAACAGAATAAATAACTAGGCCTTGTTTGCCTAGAAGTTACTGTTTGACACCATTTCCATCTCTACCTTTTGATAAGGTCTTGCTTGCCCCATTTTCTTTGTTCGTGTCCCTGTGTTTCCTCCCTTCTTTAGGTGGAGACTCGTGGAGCCTTCCTGCTGCTGATGGATGTGTGTCGTCTGTTGGGCCGTGAGGAAACTGGTCTGGCTACCCAGTTGGAGACAAACCTCCTTCGCCTGCTCACACCAGTTGTTAAACTGTACACCGGGAAACAGGTGCATAGATCATATTGATAATGTATATTGGCAATACATTGGTAAACCATCATTAGAGGTGGAAATGTTGATAGTGATTTCTTTGCCACTGTGTCTTGTCTAAGGTAGTTGCTGTGGTCTCAGAAGGTTTGGAGAGTTTTGGTGGACAGGGCTACATTGAAGACACGGGGTTACCTGGACTTCTTCGGGATACACAGGTGAGAAGGGTTCGGGTTATTGGGTGTGAATGATAACAGTAGTTTAGTTGTAGTCATTTCCAGCAAGCCTTCAAGTCATATGGGATTGAATGCCTGCAATTTTATAGCCACACTAGCCGAACTCCCCTTGCGTTTCTCATCAGGTGCTCAGTATATGGGAAGGTACAACAAATGTTTTGTCTCTGGATGTGCTGCGCTGTGTGGCTCGTAGCTCTGGACTAGTTCTTGAGGCCTACTTCACCCACACCAAGGTCAGGGATACATCAACCCCATCTCCTACCAATGATTATCATAACACGTTATTTCATAACACATTTGTATAAGAATTTGATGTGGATCTATCATTTCCTCCTTTAAGTCCCTGCTTGGAGCAGCTTCTGATAGCCCTTCACTGAACCCAGCTGTAAGAGCTGTATATGGCGCCCTCTCTGGATTGGCAGAATTTATACAGTTAGCAACTGCCAGACCAGCCAGCCTTCTAGAGTTGGCAGCTAGAGACCTTGCATACAGCTTGGCTCGCCTCTACATGGGTAACTACCACAACCACTTTCCACTTCCCTGTACAAACACCAAACCACATATTTATTATCTTTTATACCCTCATACACCTGGCAAATGACAACAACCAGTTAATTACATATATAATACTGTGCTATCTTCTCCATTGTGTTGTGAAGTAAATGTGACTTTATTTTTCAGCTGCTCTGCTAATAAATCATGCTTCTTGGGAAGGAGCTTCTGAATCTGATACTTATGCTGCTATCAGGTGAAAATTAACAAATAGAAAACAAAAGTACAATATACTTGCATTTGCAGAAATTAAATCTGCACTTATTTTACCAATGCCTTGGCGAGTCCCAAGTGTTGTAAAATTAAATGTTATCACTCTATCAGGTGGTGTGAGCAAGACTTATGTCCAGTGGTGACAAAGAGTGCCACAGGTTGGTACAATCCCAAGACTCCATTACTGGATGCTGCACTTGTGTATGAGTGACCAACCAAGGGCTGAAAATCTAAAAGAAGAGTTGTTCCTGCCTGATCTTCTATTTCTTTGCCTTTTGTTCATAGCAGCTGAAGACTGGGTTAATTGTGACTCGCATTGTAGATTATGTAGATTTTGCACATTATTTATGAAAGACAATAATCACCCCTTTTCATTTGTCAGATTATCAGAGCCATGATTTGAGTTTTGTACATTGTATTATAATTAAAATAAAATATATCATACTTTTGTCTCATTCGATGGGGCATGGGTAGCTCACTTGGTAGAGTGCATGTGCATTGGGAACTGATAAACCAGAGGCATCGGGTTTGAATCCACATCAGGAGGGGCATCTGGGCTTAATCTATCAAACTCCATCTAAATTGTGTCCACAGACACAATTTGGGGACTAATCATGTCACATAAAACATAATTTTATTTCTCTCTCCCTCTTATATCCACCATGAATCATGATATCTACTGCTTCTCAGTTATTTGTTCAACCTTCCAATATTCTAATTTACATTTTAAAATGGGAGTTTGACATCATATTCATGATATAGTGACCCTTTTGGGGGGCCAGCATGGCACAAGAGGCAAAGCAAATCATCTAGTAATCGGAAGGTCTCTGGTTCGATCCCTGGCTCCTTCAGAAAATGTCTTGAAGTGTCCTTGAGCAAGACACTAAACCCCCCTAACTTCTCCTGGGTTGATGCAGCTGTCCACTGTTCTTATATAATCCTTCCTTCCTATGTCACATTTACCAATAGTAAATTTACGTTCAAGTCTCTTATAGAATAAACAAACAAATAAATAATAAAGTGCTCTTATAGAATAGGATGGGTTAAATGCGAAGGGCAAGGTTCACTGTAAGAAAACAATAACCAAATAAACTGGCTTTAATATCCACAGCAGAATAAATAATAATAATAATAATAATAACAAGCGAGATAAACATCGAAGATGCTTTGCATCAAGCAGAAACTGCTGAAGTTACGAAAGATGTTGCAAATTCCTCTTCCTGATGGTAGTGCTTGCTGGCAGGGTGGTCTGAACATTTGCATTGCAATTAACCCTTCTGTGTCTTCAGCAGGTATCACAGGGTCACAAGGATTTCGCCTCTTAGCCTGAGTAGGGGAGTAAAGACCAAATTAGCCTTCACTTGCAGATGGGTTCCAACTGTGTGCTCTCATCAACCACAACCATCTTGAGCTGACCTCAGCTGGTATGGGCATCTCCGGAATGGTTTGCCTCAGTTGTTTGGGTCCCAAATTATCTTCTGTAGGAAATACTGCACTGATGTTGCCAGGAAACCGCAACTGCTGACTTCGATGGGAAATATGCAGGGTTTTGCACCATGCTTTAACCAGAGCCTAATCGATCAAATCCAGGTACTTGGCCCTCGTCTGTTGAGAAATGGCAAGTATGTCCTCCAAGGCACTGTGAGCTAAACTACTAAGAGGGTTTTTGTGCTCCTTGATAGAAGAACCATGTCTGGTCGGAGTGAGGTTGCTGTTACCTCTGCTGGAAAGACAAGTTGCTTCTTCAAGCCAATTTGCATCTCCCAGTCGGAGGCTTATTTTTGTACGTCGCTTTGGATAAAAGCGTCTGCTAAATGACTGTATTGTATTGTTGTATTGAGGCCTGATGTAAAATGGACCATGAATTCTTAGCAGTTGCTCTTGCCTAGGGAACCTTATTCCCTTCCCTTTGGAAACTGATGACTTGGTGATAGTACCTGGTGTTTATTGGCTTTGACCCTCTTCAAGTCTGTCCATTAGGCTATCTCTGTAAAGACCTTGTCATATCTCCACCTATATCTGCCTTCTCAGTCTGAATAAATTTCTGATCCAGTTGAACCGATTCACCTTTTTTGATTCCCTCACCTGGATTATTGAGCATACATCCAGACATTAAGATCAAACTAATATTCATATCTGTCATTACCAATTGTTTTAGCGTTCCGAAATGATTTGACTTATATGAGATTTATTATATAAAACTCAGCAATGGAAACAAGACCATGCGTTTGGAATAAGTGGAGTGGCACTAACACTGTATACATGTTTGGCAGAAACCTGTTGTATTATTTAAGCAGCCTCAGCTATACCCTGAACTTTATCAAATTAGTTCTGATGTGAGTGTCTAAGGACATTATGTTTTGTTAATGTGAAGTCCACTGAGGCAAATTTTTAAATGTGATAATGGCTATATACAAATAAAATTGACTTGACTTGGTGTTAGTGTTTTCTGGATTGCTTCCACGTTGCTTTTTAGTGGGTGGAGTCCTATTGCATCCACTCTGTGACCCAGGAATTCCACCTGTTCCCATGAAGGTCGATTTGGTCCTCTTTAGACAAAGGCCTGCAGCATCCAGTCTGTGCAGCACTTCTGCCAACATCTCCAGATGTTGTTGGGTCATTGGAGCCTGTCAGGAGAATATCATCTAAACATACTGCCACATTTGGAACCCCCCCGAAGAACTTGATTTGATAATTCATTAGAAGATAGCTGGGCTGGAAGACACCAGATGGTAAGTGGGTTTGTAAACAGGCCCATTTGTTCATAGTCACCAGTTTTTTTTGCTTCCTCATCTAATGGGATTTGTAAGTATGTATGGCTCATGTCAAGAACAAGTCCATTTGTCATTTGTGAATGTTTTACCCCTTGTCAGATTTGCAAAGAGATCCTCTATCTTTGGGATTGTACATTGGTCTAGCTTGGACACTTTATTCACTGTCAGTCTATTCTGACTTAGTTGTCAGGTTTCTGTACTGGCATTATAGGTGCTGTATATTCTTCTAATTTGATTGGCTCAATGATTTTGTCTTTTAACAGCCGGTCTAACACCGCTTCAACTCTTGATTTTATGGCAAATGGCACAAGTATTAGTTTGTTAAGCCTGTGTCACCTCTTTGTCTACATAAATCTTGGTCGTTAAATGCCGCAAGTTCCTCCTTGAACACATCCCCGTGTCTCTCCAGTACCCGTGACCTAATTTCCTTCCCCAATTTGATTTATTGCCACACTCAAGTCTGTATTCGGGGCTTTAATCCAGGTTAAAGCCCCGAAAGGTTTAGTCCTGATCCTGAGACTAAAAACTGGTTGATGTTGTGTGGTACCCCTGTGTTGTACAGTGAGTCTGACACCTCTACTCTGCTCCCTGAGTATGTTTTGAGCTTAAGGGAACACTTCTCAAATTCTGGAGCTTTTTCAATGTTGTCCCATAACTTTGAGTACTCTGACCTTGTTCACCCCAACGTTTACCTTTGATTCCTTCAGCTGCAGCAGTACTGTGATGGCACTTTGGATATTTTCATTCCCTCCACAGAGTCGCCTATCCCCTGGTATTTGTTTCGTATTGTCCACATAATTGCAATCCTGTGCCAATTTGGTCAACTCTAAAACATAGATCATAAGTGACTCACCCTCGTTCCTGTTCCTTGAATTAAATTTAAAACGCTGCACAATCTATGAAGGCCTGGGATTGGAATACGCTTTCAGCCCGTCCACGATGTCCTGAAAAATCCCCCCTGGCAACGCCGGACTGAGGAGATATATCGTCACACTGTAGGATTGGGTACCACCCATGGAATAGAGCAAAGTGGACTTCTTGATGGCTCCGTCGGTAATGTACTTATTGAAAATAAAAAATGTCCCAACATTCCCACAAATTATTTCCACGACTGTGACACTCAGAAGGCGCTACCGTTTCCACGGTCTTCATATTACGTGTCGGTCAACGTTAGCCACTGCTAGCTAGCCAATTTCACTGGGTGCTAAAACGTCCAGGTACACCGAATATCACTTGTCTCCGGGATTTACCTCAAATGTGATAACAAATGTGATAACTCCAAATAAGGCAATTGGAAAACCAATGTAAGGGTTGAACTCGGAATATATTTACGTGGTAAGCAGCTGACAAATATAGTTCAACTCCTTTCTTCCTCACTTTGAGTTTTTCTCACTTCCTTGCTTGAATCATCTTGAAATAACCCAGAACTCCGAATAGTGGTTGAACTTAGAATTTTATAGTATGAAAGTAGTAACTAGTATGGAACTGTTTTCGTTTAGTCTAAACTTAAGGCGAAAAAACACGTTATTAACTTACTCCATAAAGTAGTGATCTCACAACAGGGCTCACAACAAGATGGCCGCGGTAAGTTTTCGTTGGTTTTAAAGGTGAAACAACAGCTGCTTGATGTAGTCCAATTTTTAGAAATGTTTTGATGGCGGAGAGAACATATGTCACATTGTCAAGATCGGACAAATGGTGAACACCATGTGTCCCGGAAATGCGGCCCCATCATGTGACTAAATGAAGCTGCATCACTCATTTTCAGATATTGTAGGCCAGAGTTCACACGTTTACTTCTTTACGGACATATGCTTTCCTACTCAGAGCACCCAAAAGAAGGCCTATAAGGTCCTGCAGACCGTATGGGATAATGAATATGTTTAAGATAAAATACTCATTTGTTAGTCCGATAGGGGGAATTTTGTAGTGTTACACCAGTAAAGTAACATTTCATTGTATTCTTACGATGAAATCCGTCCTCTGGATTTAGTCCATCCTATCATCTAGGAGCTGGAGTTGCTCAGCACTAGAGTACATGCTTCAGGAACTGACAAGCCAGATGTTGAGGGTTCTAACCCACAACGGGGTGTTAGTAAAGGCATCCAGCCTCACTCCTCACACTCCATATAACTGTGTCCACCCAAATAACATGGAGACTAATTGTGACATGTAAAAATAGACCTCTCATTGTATAACAGTAGTGGGCAGCTGAAGCGCCTTCAGTGTCTTGCTCAAGGACACTTCATGGTTTCTGAAGGAGCCATGGATTGAACCAGTGACCTTCTGATTACGAGATGACCTGCTCTACCTCCTGAGTTATACCACCCCTATCTATCAAACACACACATGAAATACTTGCAGCACTTTGGTTAATGAATTCAGATGTGAGTATAATCAGTAACCCAGCATCAGGTCTTTGTCACGATGACTGGCTTGCCACGGGGCAAACTTACATTGGTACACTGGTCAATGTTTCATTTAAACATTCATAGTGAGGACAAGTCCGACTTCTTATTCCTTCGCCAGCTGCTAAGAGCTGGAACATGAGCACATTTGTGACTCTCTCATCAGGGCAGAGGATGCCCATGGTCGGGCTTGGCACATGGAAGAGTACTCCGGGACAGGTTTTAACATATATAACCCTTTTCTCCTTTAAATCGCATTGCTGAAATTCAACAGGAACAAAGCTTACTTGGTTTTTCTATGTGTGACTTCAGGTGAAACAGGCAGTGTTGGTAGTTTTAGACTGTGGGTACAGACACATTGACTGCGCTGCTGCATACAGCAATGAGCAGGAGGTGGGAGAGGGTCTGGCTCTCAAGATTGGCCCAGGAAAGGTAATAACCCTTTCCCCTACAAAACTGGAATTTATCTGTTTCAGATTCAAGGATTATCCTGAAACTGCCTCACAAGTTGGACAGAAACCTTTCTCCATAATTAACGGGGTTACTTGCCTGCCTAACATGTTCCCTGCCAGGCGCTGCGTCGTGAGGAGGTGTTTGTAACATCCAAGTTGTGGAACACCAAGCATGATCCAGAGGATGTTGAGGAAGCCTGCAGAACTAGCTTGGCACACCTGGGCCTTTGCTACCTGGACCTTTACCTCATGCACTGGCCCATGGCTTTCCAGTGAGTACCATGCTACTTTTACATTTTAGTTCTCCCATCCCTGTCTTTTTACTCCGTTTTCAGTATGTCACCGTAGGTCTATCTATATAGGTGCATCAACCGTCTTGGTCATGTTGCCTGATAATGCTGTCGTTTACATTTCAGCCGTGGAAAAGAGCTGATGCCTCGAAGGGAGGATGGTAGTGTTTATTACACTGACACACACTATCGTGACACTTGGGAGGCCATGGAAAGCCTGGTGGACAAAGGTCTGGTGAAGGCCATAGGATTGTCCAACTTCAGCGCCAGACAAACTGATATCATCAGCATGGCAAGGTACAAACCTGTGGTCAACCAGGTACAGCCTCGCCAGCATCTGGGAGCAATGGCTTTTCACATTCCAATTTGAATACTCAGCAATTAACATTTGGAAAACATGTAATTTTACTAGATAATGAATGATTGCCAGTCTCTTAAACTGTGGGACTATATATGCATTTTTCCTGTGCTGTAGGTGGAGTGTCATCCATATTTATCACAAGCAAATCTGCTGTCTCAGTCGGTCAGTATTTGTTTGCATGTGTGAGTGCATCATCCCATTACCAACACACGGTTCCTCTTGCTGAAGTATTTTTTTAATAGTGTGTCTATTTACATGACAAAATTCAAATCGGTATTAGGTCAGTTGGAGTTTACGTAACAGCTTACAGTCCTCTGGGCAGTGGGGACCGACCTTGGGCCTCTGTTGATGAAGCACACCTGCTGGAGGACCCCAAGCTGGGAGCCATTGCCAAGTGATACCAGAAGACAGCTGCTCAGGTGATCCTTAGGTAAAACAGTTCTGGATTAGATCTCTAACTCCCAGCTTAATTTCCATGTTAGGATCTATACATTAAGATCATAGACCAATCAAATACATGATACATTCTTACTGTAGTGAAATGGTGACTTGGTCATGTGTGGCATCTGCAGGTGGCATATTCAAAGAGGTGTTGTGTGCATTCCCAAAAGTGTGACAGCCTTCAGGATCCAGGAGAATCTGCAGCTGTTAGACTTTTCTCTATCAGAGGAGGCCATGACACAGATCAACTCCATCAACTGCAACAAACGATTAATTGTCCCTACAGTTGAGGTGATTCACCGCTTGCACTAGTAGTCCCAGGAGACTGAAAAAAACCCCAAAATGAGGGGGGGCTTGCACAGGAAGGATAAGTCAAAGTACAGAGTAGCTGCTTCAACCTCCCTCATGAGAAGTTATGATGCTATAATCAGCATTTATGTAAATGTATACAGACCCTGGGGACTACAGAAATATGTGAAGGGCCATCTGATCAAATAGTTTAACACTTTTTAGTCATGATTTGAGTTTAGCTTATAAATACCCCTTTTAATCCCAGACTTCAGATATGAACTTGGTGGAGACCTACTAATTTCCTCTCATTTCTGTTTCCCCCCTCCATAGAGGGACGGCAAGAGGCTCTGGAGAGACACGGAGCATCCTCATTTCCCCTTTCATGATCCATACTGACAAGTCTGTGGACAAGTTAATGCACATACTCCATGAAGATGTGTACCTTCCAACATGAACAACACTGAAATAACAAAGATTTAAAATGTACATTGCAGATGAGACAGAAATGTCCATAACCATTTTGTTCCGACAGTGGGGCAAACCACTTTAATCAAAATGTTTTCACTAAACTTGTCATCAGAATTTTAGGGCTATGACACTCCCATGTAACATTTTTTGACTCTTGGAGATGTACTTAGTTAAAATAAATAAAAGGGTCTTATGCCAAGGTTATTGAATGCAAGAGTGACAGCATGTGGTTGACAACAGCACCACATGGCACAAGGACAATATTTCATTCCAAGTTATTAAGAGTAGGTGCAGAATACATAGTAGGAAAGATGAGAGTGGTTACATAGGCAAGAGTTAATGGATACTTTATGAAACTCACACCCATTTTGCTATTTTGATACATTTATCAGTTGAGAAGCAAAATGTGCTTTTATTCAGGCCTTACTTCAGAAATTGTATTCTTTAAGTTCCTTTCTAGCTTCTCGGCTTGCCTTTTTTAAAATTTCAGTTAACTACTTCCTCTGTACTTAGAAATCCTACTAGGATGTTTTCTAAGAACATGAGCACACTATACTCATCATTTTGACATAAGGGAGTAAGAAAAAGGCTTTTGGATTTCAACAAGGACGGAACATAATGCACTGCCAAGGGGTGGAAAGAGATTTGAAAACCAGAGCTGGCAGACATGGGAAAGTATTTACTCTGCTCCTCCATCATCACAGAGACTAAGGGGGCAAAATTGGAAGAAGAAAGTTATAACTGTAAAGGATTTTTCCCCTTTAAACATTGGGGTGGGAAATATTTCCCACCCCCAGAAATTACACTTATGAGGAGAAAAGTAATGAATACAGCAACTATGTCAAAAAAATCCATTTTGTGAGATTTTATTTTTCCAACAACCTTGACAAACTTGTCATACATTATATGCTACTGTTCATTTAAAAAAAGAGGAAGTCATTAGCAACGTTTTTTTCTTATAATCTAGCATAGAATCCCATCAATAAAGCCATTCATGTGGGGATGTGATATACTGAGAATGAGGCCACTCAACACCCTCCCCCTTCCCCATCTACCGAATGCCTTCGGTTTCCAAACTCCTCTCATCCCCTGACCCACACCTAAGCCAGAGCAAACCAAGCAGCTACATGCTTTCTCCACCCGAGGGGAAATCATAGAAAAAAGGAAAGAAAAATGGAACACGTTAAAGAAGCACAAAGTCCTAAAAATGTGGAATCTGGTGAGATTTGTACAGGTGTGATCCCAGTACTGGCCACTGTGTGGCAGTATATGCTTATGCATAAAGGTCATCGTCGTTATCTTCATTGTAAACTGGAGCACTTCCAGTACCACCTGTGCCCTGGGTTGGACCACTACCCCCTGTAGCACTTGAGGGAAACCTGAAATGAGAGAAATGAGTAGTGGCTGTTAAAATTCTTAATTATTTTATTTATGTAAAGCACAATGAATCCAGCATTCATTAAAAAAGGAATACTGAGTAGCCTTCTGCTTGTGGCTCAAATATGAGAACTTGACCTATCCTCCCTTAAGTCAACAAAAACACAAAGCCCACCAATCTATATCACTCTCCTCTTCTGATGATCGATACTGCCGTTACAAAGAATCACACCATCAACAGCAGTAGCACTTGTTGCAGGTGTTGACTGACACAATCACAAAGAGGTGAATCGGTTCAACTGGATCAGAAGTTTATTCAGAAACGTTTCGTCATTCAAACAGGTGATATCTTCTGTCTGGAAGAGTGGTGACTAAAGATGTCATCTGTTTAAGTGACGAAACGTTTCTGAATAAACCTCTGATCCTGGTGAACTGATTCACCTCTTTTTGTGATTCCCTTACCTGGATTATTGAGCATGCATCAAGACGTGTTCACTAAAAGATCCACTGCTAACAGTTTGATGGCAAGAAAATGTCCCCAATATTCAGAATACAAGAAATAACAGCAGATGGTATCTCTGCTCATCGGTTATAAGTAAATGACAAAGTGGGTACATTTCTGGATAAATTTGCCATTTCAGAGGATAGAATCCTGATCATAATGCCTTTAAGAGACATTAGCAGCAAAATGTACCTGAAGCAGCCAAAACCACGGCTCTGTTGCAGTGTCTGGGCAAACATCTCATATTTGCGAATGTCATTGTCACTGACGGAGCGACGAGCAAATCGCATGGCCTCCTCAAAATGATCCTTTCTGATCTCAGGCACAGGGTCATCCTCTTCCACCTCCTGTGAAAATGGGGTCAGGAAAGGATACAAGTCTTCAATGTCAAGAGATCAAACTGCATGGTAAAAGCACATCTGTCAAACAATGTGGAAAAAGGGGGGTTCTGAGGAAAGCAACAGGGTCTTGGAGTGTGTAAGGACAAACCATAGCTGATGGATTGGTCTGCCTCTCCCTCTCTCTGCGGATCTCATTCTCAATACTCTCTCTGATGGCCAGTTTGCAAGCCCGTTGGCAGATCTCTGTAAGATCAGCTCCAGAGAAGCCATTGGTCATCTTAGCCAGGAAGTCGAGGTCCACATCCTATAGAGATTGGAGGTTTTGGATTGCTCAGATTTGGAAAAGAAGATAAATTTAGGATTTGAGGCCATGCAATTTGATGGATACTAAAGGAAGAATAGTAAAGCATTATCATCCCTTTGGTGGGGATTATGTATTTGGTCATGTGTGTGTGTGTGTGTTGCAAATTACTGGACATATCCTAATTCTATTTTAACCATCGTGCAGTTTGACTATCACACAATTCATATAATTATGACAGTATGAATAAGAACCTCGTGTGGTTGCAGTGATTAAAAACCTTCAAAAGACATTTGTTCTTGCTATCACCCCTCCCTCTCTTCATTCAATCTCAAGCTCACTAAACTAATTCTCCATTACTCTAGGTCCATCTTCACCTCCATAATTCGGAGACTAATTGTGACATGTAAAAACAGGTCTTATTATACTGCAATTGAGGGCCAACTCCTAAGCTGTTTTTTTGACCGAGTCCAAGCACCGAAGACAGGGAGATAGGCAGGAGCTCCATATTTTCCTTTCTCCTGGTAGAAAAAAAAGGGGTACTCTGTCAACAGGTCTGAACGACAGGATAAGACATCTACTCCTGGCGGGGATTTGTAATCTGAGTGCGCTCTTCCAATTAGATAACAGGATTTCTGACCCTGCATTTATGCTGTCAAGTTTAACAATTCTCATGAGTAACCCAAAGAGATATCATGTTCATGTCCTTATTAAGAAGATAATTTCTGAAAGGATAATAAACAAAGCTAACTACAATATGAAAATAATGGCAACCTCCTCTTCATTGCATCATTACTGGCGTAAAAAAAATGGATCAAAGGATATCTGCAACTTTTCCTCAAATTCAATCTACCAATTTGACATTTAACACCAATTGGAATATGTGGCCAACTTCATAACTTGGAACAATTTGGAAAATGAAAACAAAATTTGCTCAGAAAAATTGAATGATTAGAATATAGGTCTACGAGATTAGACTGATTTCAGACTTGGAATAACAATAAGAAGAAACCCAACTACTTTTGAAAACATTACAGCTAAATTTCTGGGTAACTTTACACATTGCTCAATCATACATTTTTACAAACAAGTTTCAATGGCTTCCATTTTGGCAACATCACTTTTGTCGCTTTGCTTGATTGTTTACAATGTGTATTCAGTTTTTCCCTTAGTGTTACGTTATGTGCTGCCCTACTGAGTCAGCTTCCCATAGGATTCATTCAAGACTCATTTTTTTCCAGAAGGACCTTTACAGATGCAACATGTCTCTTGAACACAAAAGCCACAATGTTCTAACCTTGCTGATCGGGCTCTTACGAAGATTGGCCTTAAGAATGTTGATCCTGCTCTTTTCATCAGGTAAGGGGATGTAGATGAGCTGGTCCAGACGCCCGGGTCTCAAGATGGCGGGATCAATGATGTCTGGTCTGTTGGTGGCACCAATGATGAAAACGTTCTTCTTGCTGGACATGCCATCCATTTCAGTCAGGATCTGGTTGATGACACGGTCTGCTGCTCCACCACCATCTCCCACATTGCCACCACGGGCCTTGGCTATAGAATCCAGCTCATCAAAGAACAGGACACATGGGGCAGCCTGACGAGCCTGTGGATAAAATATGTAAAAGGATAGTTATTGTCTTTTTGCTGCATTGTTTTTATATACATATTCTTCAAGGCTGAAGTAGCTCAGGGGTTGACGTGCTCGCTTTGGGAACTGATGTGCCAGAGGTAGTGGGTTCAAATCCCCAATGGGGCATCAGCAAAAGAGTAACCAGCCTTTATCCCCCGAGCTCCATTTAAGGCCCTGTCTAGCTCCAGAACGTGGGGACTAATCATGACGCGTAAAACGGGCCTCCCATTCTTCAGGGAAACCACCAATGAAAGGGAAAGAGCTCAACAAACAAGGAGGAAAATAATCCAATTATTCAAGTGATTTCTTCTAATCTTGGTCAGTGGTTGGTTTCACGCGTCACACAATCATTAGCTGCCAGTGGAGCCCAATAACAAAGAACATCTGGATATAGACATCAGCTATTTTGTTTTATGTCATGCTATTTATCCTATGTAGTCAGTCTAGTGGGGGAGAGGACACAATAGATAGCGTATGCATACCAAGTCAATGGTGTTGGTTATATACAATTACAAATTAGAAGTGTCTTTCTGTATCTGCAGCAGCTGGCGGATTCGTTATTATACAAGGTTGACATTTCTGTCTGGAAATAATAAACTATTTTTCTGAAAACATAGGTTACCAATTGTATTAATGACAGATATTGGCTTGTTCTTTGAGAATTTTGAATAATTAGTGTTTTAGTCACCCAAAGACCAAATGTAACTGCTTATAGACATTATATTATTTAAATGATTGTTTCTAAGACTACACATATGTACATTTAACCTAGCTTTAAATTGACCATCAGCCCAATGCACGTTTCATTTTTATAATTATCTTTTTTTTCTGCTGGATATTTGATGATCCCTTTTGTTTGGCATTTTCCTTCAAGGCGGCACAATTAATTTACATGGCAGTTGCAATTGGAAATTCCTGGCTGGGTTGAGGTCTGTGATATAATCATGATACCTGTGTTATGGAATTATATTAATTGATAAATATTTGGCATACAGCTATAGCTAATTTTGATGGTATTTACATATGCTATTTTCCTTAAAAGGGTGATCAGGGTTTAAGCATTTATCTAAACGCTCAGAAATTAGCTTTCTGATGTTCGTTGCCACAGTGTTACTAAAAGATGGGCTGTACCAGGTGATATCTTGTTTTCTGCTGCGTGTATTGTTTTGTTTGCTATTGACATTTGGCGGTAGATTACACTTCCATCTCAAAATTATAGGCACTCGTTTATAAAGCTTATTGCTATGGTCGGGGACTGCTTCATTGTAGATAGATTCACTTGATAAGTTTGACAGTCTTCTAGTGATGCTCTCCAGAATATTCTTCAAGATGGAGGGTGGATGATTGCTTTCTTTATAGACATATTGCAGTGTTATTGGGCTTCATATATGATTTGCATGCACCATTTTTAAGGTCCAATAAACTGTCTTGAAAGTCAATGCATTTATTGTTTGGTTCCATTGTTATTCTAAGACCATTGTTTGAGAAGATTTTGTATTTATTTCTTGATTTGTTCAACCTCTCGGTGTTTTGTAACACATTGCTAGTCCAATAAATAATGGACTTCAAATGAGAATATTGTTCATTTTTCTACATTACTGTATTAGATTTATGGTTCAGATAATATACCAACCACTACACTCATGTATTCCAAGGAGTGTACTGCATTATCTCACCTTGTCAAATATCTCTCTGACGTTAGCCTCCGACTCTCCAAACCACATCGTGAGCAGCTCTGGTCCCTTGATGGATATAAAGTTGGCCTGGCACTCGTTGGCGATAGCCTTGGCCAGCAGTGTCTTACCACATCCAGGAGGGCCATAGAAGAGCACACCTTTGGATGGGGTCATGCCAAATTTCAGGAACTTGTCTGGATGCTCCACAGGATACTTAACATTGGGAAAGAAAATAGGGACACAGAGGTTGAAATTTCATTTGTGAGGTTCATTACATCAGTTTCATTATCCGTGTGTCTTGACATATTTCTCAAACAAACATACCTGCACGAGCTCCTGCAGTTCCCTCTTGACATCATCCAAACCTCCAATGTCATCCCAGGTGATATTGGGAACCTCCACAACTGTCTCCCTCAGTGCCGATGGGTTACTCTGACTCAGGGCCCACTAGAACACAGAAGTATGTTTATCAAATAGTGCTTAGAATAAACAGGTCAAGTCATACAATATAACACAAAGATGAATATACAATGTACTATACAAGATGGTAGTGTTCTCACCTTGAAGTCATCCATGGTGACAGCCAGGGAGTTCATGACTTCAGCATCAATGGTTTCATCCTCTAAGTCAATCAGATCCATCTTCTTTCTAATGGCCTGCAAGGCTGCCTCAGAGCACAGTGCAGCTAGATCTGCACCAACATGCCCATGAGTCTCATTGGCCACCTAAGTACACACAGAAAATAAATCACTTTGGTGCTCAAAGGGTCAACATTCACTCCCAGAAAAATTATGCCCATCCATCCATTGTCAACCGCTTATCTGAAACCAGGTCACGGGGGAACTGGAGCCCGTCTCAGTTCTCGTTGGGCGAAAGGCAGGATACAACCTGTATAGGTCCCTAGTCTATCACTGGGTAGAGCGGTTAGAGGAACAGTGTCTTGCTCAAAGACACCTCGATACGCTTCTCTGCAGGTGCAGGAATCGAACCTGTAACCTCCTGATCGCCAGACGACCGCTCTACCCACTGAGCCATGTCGCCTCTACAAATGATGTTGCGCATTTAAATTTAAAGGAACCTAAAAGAAAATGACTAAAATGTATTCAAAGTTTTCTAGCTTCACAACGGAAGTTACTTTCAAGAAAAGCATTAACTAATATTACCTTGGGATCAATAATGTATCTTATATGCATTTTATTCTGGGGCATAAACTGAAAGTAGACAGGATTTATAATAATATTTTGTAATAGTTCCCCATGTTTATATTGCTTTTATATTTGAATGCCTGTTTAGATTTTATGCCATTCTAGTTTTGCTTTCCATTTTGCTGTTGTAACACCGCAAATTTCCCCGTGGGACTAGTAAACGAAAATCTTATCTTATTTGAATATACAGACTTGTTCCAGGTCAACGTCGTCAGCCAGTTTCATGTTCTTTGTGTGAATCTGGAGGATCTCCAATCTGCCAGTAGCATCAGGGATACCAATGTCCACTTCCCTATCAAAACGCCCTAGAAGATAGGAGAGAAAGAAAACGAAACAAATTCAAGTGCTATGTCTAAAATAAATAAATAAATCATGTAATGAGAACCAAATGAGACAAAACAAATTTAAGATTACTGTGAGCAGTAATCTTAAATCGTGTCTAATACAAGACATCCTTGAATACAAATGAAAATACCACTACCAACTTACTCTTCAGTGAAATTGTCACTGAAATAGACCCAGCATATTCACAACTTTATCGATTTTAAATCATCACTGACATTTTTACTACCAGATAGAATATATCGTCAACTCTAAACAACTGAAAAAATGGGAAAGGGAAGAATTTAGACAAGATAGGTTAAAATATCTGAATGTATCAAGAAAATACAATATTTTGATGATCACTAGAATGGAATATAAGGGCAATATCACAGAAAGCCTTCTTTAAAACCTGACATAAGTTCACAATGTTGTCAGCTTGTATAAGAGAGTGTTTTCCATTGCCAATACCAAGCAGCTTAAGTTGCTATTAGCCTACCAACTAGGTAAAGAGGGAGATGAGTTTTGCACAAATGATAGCGTATAAGATCTACAGGTTTATGACAAACATACCATCTTTGGATGAAATGTTCAAACCAGACATGGTCTGCACCACATTCTGATTTAAAGATTAAGACCCCCAATTTTTGCCAAATATTTTGGACAAGTATGGTGTGCAAAAGTTCCACATGAAGCATTCATACCTTTCAAACAGACCTGAACTTAGAGTTCATTAAATTCAGATAAAACAATGTTTAACATCAGACTCTAAATATTAACCATGACACATTTCCCAGGACCCACTAAACTCTGTATACATATATAATGTCAAGAAAACAATTACTGGCTAGTGCACAGTTATGTCCTGGATCCTTCTGCACTTACAGATACTTTTGCCATACATTAACTAATGTTTGAATAACAATTTACCAAATCTCCTCAAAGCCGGGTCAATACTGTTGGGTCTATTTGTGGCAGCCATGACGATGACATGGGCTCTCTGCTTCAACCCATCCATCAGAGTCAGGAGCTGAGACACAATGCGCCTCTCCACCTCACCATGAGTCTACCCAGACAATCACACAGCAAATGAGTTAACACAACTACAGAACATCAAGCAAGGTATAACATCCTAATTTTTATGTATGAACTTTACATCCTATGTTCCTTTCTCACCTTCTCTCTCTTGGGAGCAATAGCATCAAGTTCATCAATGAAGATGATGGCAGGGGCATTCTTCTCAGCTTCCTCAAAGGCCTTCCTCAAGTTACTCTCACTCTCTCCTGCTAGTTTACTCATGATTTCAGGACCTGGAATAGATTATCAAATATTTTATGATATGAGAGGGTTTGATACATGGATATTTATCATTTTAAAAATCAAGTAAAACGAAAGGGAAATTATAAACAACACACTAATGCAAACTTGGGAACAAAGCCAACATTTCTCTGGTGGTTCCCACCGTTTATAAGGAAGAAGAAGGCTCCAGTTTCATTGGCCACAGCTCTAGCGATCAAGGTCTTTCCTGTTCCAGGGGGTCCATACAGTAGGATACCACGTGGAGGCTGAACAGCAGGAAGAAGTTAAACACTTTTTCAGCCAGTATTGAGAAGATCATGTAGGTACTGGCCCTAGCTGAAAATTTTTACTTTTATTAATTTAGCAGATGCTTTAGTCCTATGTGACTTACATGACAGGCTACACTGACCATTGATGCAACCTTGAACTTAAGTGCCTGAGCACTATTTATAAACTTAACCAGATACAAGTGCAAGATGGCTGTGAGGAATCCGAATAGAAAATAAAAGTTGAGATACATTTTTTTAATTAGTTGACCTATTAGTGCAACGATATACATGCTATATACTCATGTTAGTGCAATATCAATACAACAATTCAAGAGCTTATCGGCTCAAATATCAAAAAGAATAGCAAGAATTTCGGGGCCACAGTGCCTCGGTAGAAGAACACACCCCTCAAGCCAAGCATAGCAATTTTGATCGCACCGCGAGATGTCAAGAAAAAGGGCATCCGGACTCAATTGCCCTTGCTCAATAGATGTGGGGCATGTGATGTAAAGTTCTTTGAGTGGTCACTACACCAGAGAAGTGCTACATAAAAATAAGTTCATTTATCAATAGCAGTCATAGTAGTAAGGAGATATCAATCTATCTATACAAGCAACTGCAAAAAAACAAATATAAAAGCAACTGCTTTTATATTATGTTTGTATATTATGAATGCCTCTTGGCCATCATGTTTCATGATGGTCAAGACACATTCGAGTTCACACCTGCAAACAAACAATTTCCTACCTTGACTCCAATAGCCTTAAATAGTGCAGGGTGTCTCAGAGGCAACTCCACCATCTCTTTGATTTGAGCTAGCTGCTTTCTCACCCCGCCAATGTCATCATAGCCAACCTCATTCAGGGACTCTTCCTCATCCTATACAAACGGAGAGCATATATTTCAAGATACACTTCGATTATAACGACTGTAAATCAGTTCACATAGTACATATGGGTCACCCACCTCTCTTCTGATGGGCTCTCCCTCACAGTGGATGACTGTATCAGGAGCAACAATACAGTATGGAGAGGGATCGGTCTCTACCACTTTGAATTCCACAGCACGCATGCCTCCCCTGACCAGAAAGATATCACCTTGGCAGGGAAAGAGGGACCAAATTATCATATCCACACACCAAAACTACATGAAGTCTTGCTTCATTAGGTACAGGTCTGATTGGCTGGCCCAACTACAGTATTTGCCACATCAATAGAAATTGATGCTTACCCTTGCGGATGGGCCGGTAAGCCTCTAGGAAGTATGGCTTAAGGTAGACCTCAAAAAGGTTTCCAGTAATTCCCTCTACTGTGTCATCTATTGGGAGAACATGAATCCTCTTTCCATACTTCACATCAGGACATGGCTGGATGCTGAGGGAGAAAGTTACTCTTAATATTGCTTATCTGGTTGAAAGATTGCAGACCGAAAGTTAGAGGAGTGTGCTATGCCCCACCTGATAACATCCCCCAGTCGGACCCTCAAGTTGTTCCGCACAACCCTGTTCATGCGGACTTTTTCATCAGAACAGGTGTCATCAGACAACACAATGCACACGGTCTCCCGCCTCTTCTTTCCTTTCATCAGTACCGTGTCACCACGAAAGAGCTGCAGCTCATCCATTTTGGTCTAAAGATACATTTAACATGCAACTTCAAGTTATCAGCAGTATGACAATTATGCATCTGATAACTGCTTATTATGAAATAAAAACAAAAAATCTATCACACGAAGGCAATCAATTAACTGTCAACAACTCGATTTAAACTCCAGATGATAAATTAAACGTTTGAATGGGTACCTGAGAGAGTGAGACCACACTATTATCTTCATTAATAGATTCATCAACTATCAGTCTGTTGGGCCTATTCTTCTGTTTCAGAATTGCAGTGGAAAGATCATCATTTTTCGACCTGTGAAGAGAATAAAGATTGAAATATTTAGATTTTTTAAAAATCACTATGGTGTGCAAAAAGAAATTGACAAAACAAAAACCATGACAAGTCTTGAGTGCTAATTATTTGAACAGATTACCTTAATACGACCTTATAATCATTGATATTGTTGGACGAAATAGTTTTAGGTAATTTAGGGTTCCTATATGACTCGCCAAGTTTGGACAGATATAGTTTATCTTAAGTGTTTTTAGCAGGCTAACACTAGCTTCTGAGCTAATTGACTGGCGTGTGAGCAAGCCCAGATGACACAGCAAAAGGAATTTTAAAAAACAGTTAGGCTTCCCTCTGAAAGATACCACACGTAAAATATTTGGTGTCAGCTCTATTGCCACACAATCTTAGAAACATGGTGTAAATTCAATATTGTTTTACGATAAAGAAATAGAGCCTTAATATTTGTTTATCTACAGAAATGAATTCGCAATCAAATAGCCTAGCATGCTATGCTGATTCCTGGACAGTCTTGACAGCTAGCCGACTGCGAGCTTGATAGGGTGATACAGATCTTCGTGTTAACAAGACACAATGGATCTGAAATTTAATCTATGGTACTAATAAAGATGTTATTTTCTATTGTTTTGTTGATGGGAGTTGAGGGGATGGGCTGATGACTCGTAGGCCAACTTGAATTATGCCGGTGTCACCGTGGACGGTCTTGGCCTTGATCTAGCTGCTATACGATCTTTAGCAAACTAGCATAGCAGCGATTATTACGCTTTGTCAAACTGCTGCTTCACACGCAGCTAACATGGCCACCTATATCTGACTAGTGTTTGGTGACAGCAGAGCGCAGTAAACAAAACAATAACCGTCAGATTCGTCGTCATTTCAATGATAACGTTAGCCATTCTGACGCAACAATAAAGTGCGGAGGTGCTGATGAAATTGACCTCAATTTAGCTTGCTAACATTATTAGCCTCCAGCCCGTAAAGCTAACTTCAATTAGCTACCGCATCCTTAGTTGACGTTAGCCGAAAGAAGGACATTTAAAGACAGTCGTTTGTAAAGGGAAAAATACATTTTCATAACATCAACACTCAATTCCAACTTACTCTCCGCCCGAGGCCATGGTGGTCCAGTGGGATTAGTATTTATAAATAAACAAAATCTAGCTAAATGTTCAAAAGGCTTCGTCAGTTCTTTCACAATGCTCACTGATTTGGCTTGAACGAGGAGCTTGAATGTATTTCTTTAGTTACACGACGGCCTGCGAGTCCTCAATTCTGATTGGCTTGAAGGGGTGCAGGAAGTTGCGTCATAGTGAAACACCCCCCCTTTCTTTTCAGCAGTCGATGAATCAGAAAAATGAAATCAGAATTAAATGTATTGGCCATATAGGTTTGAAAACACGTGACATTGGTTTTCATGAACCGCAGCATACGTATGATGGAATAAGAACACAATATAGCAGTGTTCAGATATATACACAAGGATTGATTATCAATGACTGCTACTATCAGCTACTCTCATTAGGGGTCGCAACAGCGGATTATCCATCTCAAGCTCTTCCTGTCCTCTGCCACACCATCCACTTACACGCCCCCCCCTCAAACCATTTGACCTTAACTGTCCCTCTAATATACTAGTACTTAATCCTGTCCTTCTTTGGCACTCCTGATGAAAATTTTAGCATCTTCAAGTGTACCCCCTCCAGTCAGTGCTATTGTCTCCAAACCATACAACATAGCTGCTCCCACTATTTCACCGTTCATAAAATTCTACATTATTAATCATTCATTTATTACCCTAAAGGTTGTGTGACCGTAAACCATCATGTGTCACCGTGTTGAGCGTGTGCTGAGTTTTGTGAGTTAGAATCGTCCTCTCAATAGACACTGGGCTTGCGCGTCCCATGAGCTTTGAAATTGCGTGAGTATAAACTTTTTTAGAAGGAGGAGGCCTTCCGGGATAAGTTATCCCGGGAGACTCCAGAGACAGTTGCAAGGTACAAACAGGCCAGAAGGACGGCATCCTCAGTAATGAAAGAGGCAAAGCAGCGAGTGTGGGAGGAGTTTGGGGAAGCCATGGAGAAGGACTTTAGGTCTGGAAAACCGTCCGCCACCTCAGGAGGGGAAAACGGGGAACTGTCCAAGCTGTTTATAGTAAGGATGGGACGCTGTTGAGCTCAACTGAGAAGGTAATGGGGCGATGGAAGGAACACTTTGAGGACCTCCTGAACCCAACTAACCCACCCTCTAGGATAGAGACAGAGCTGGAGGATAATGGAGGATCAACATCAATTTCCCTGGAGGAGGTCACTGAAGTAGTCAAAAAACTCCACAGTGGCAAAGCCCTAGGGATTGATGAGATCCGTCTAGAGATGCTGAAGTCTTTGGGTGTTGAGGAACTGTCATGGATGACACGTCTCTTCAACTTTGCCTGGAATTCTGGGACAGTGACTAAAGAGTGGCCGACAGGGGTGGTGGTCCCAGTGTTCAAAAAAGGGGACCAGAGGGTGTGTGGTAATTACAGAGGCATCACATTACTCAGCCTCCCTGGAAAGGTCTACTCTAAGGTGCTGGAAAGGAGGGTCCGGCCAATAGTCGAAGCACAGATTGAGGAGGAACAATGTGGATTCTGTCCTGGTCGTGGAACAACAGACCAGCTCTTTACGCTTGCAAGGATCCTGGGGGGGCCTGGGAGTATGCCCATCCAGTCTACATGTGTTTTGTAGATCTGGAGAAGGCTTATGACCAAGTCCCCCGGGATATATTGTGGGAAGTTCTGTGGGAGTATAAGATAAGAGGGTCACTACTCAGGGCCATCCAATCTCTCTATGCCCAAAGTGAGAGTTGTGTCAGAGTTCTGGGTAGTAAGTCAGACTCTTTCCCAGTAGGGGTTGGTCTCCACCAGGGTTGCTCTTTATCACCTATCCTGTTTGTGATCTTCATGGACAGGATCTCCAGGCTTAGTCATGGAAGAGAGGGGTTGCAATTAAGTGAACTTATGATTAAATCACTACTTTTTGCAGATGATGTGGTTCTGATGACTTCATCAGTCTCTGACCTCCAACACTCACTGGATCGGTTTGCAGCTGAGTGTGAAGCAGCTGGAATGAGGATCAGTACCTCTAAATCTGAGACCATGGTTCTAAGCAGGACACCAGAGGATTGTCCAATCCGAGTAGGGAATGAGTCCTTACCCCAAGTGAGGGAGTTCAAGTATCTGGGGGTCTTGTTTTCAAGTGAGGGGAGAATGGAGCATGAGTTGGACGGATAATTGGAGTCTTGGAGCGTAATTGTGCTCCCTTT
>OMLC01090020.1:0-40294 GCA_900302585.1 Regalecus glesne
ACCATGTCACAAGAAGCCATTCTGTCTTGTTGACACCTGTAGGTGGCAGGTTTCCACTACAGCCCCGTCAGTGTTTTCTGGATCAGTTTGCAGCATGGTGCTGCAGCCTGGAAGGCGGACAGTGAGGAGGATACTTGATATCACATGTCTACCAGACAGCAAGTGCAGAGTGGAGAAAGGAGTGGTCCCCATGGTGTGATCTACTCTATTGATTACTGTGGTTTGTCTGGCAAGAAAGAACCTATGACATAACTGAAGGTATTATGGATTACAAAATGCATCCATTTAATTCCCAAGCCACACACAAAACCACACACACAACATCAGGGTAATTGGTTTTGACAAGAAGGCAGGATTGCCATTTTAAAAACAGTCACCTAATCATCTCAGTAGACATAAACTCTCTCTGCGTCTTGAATTTGCTTACATGCAAGAAGCAAAAATAGAGATGGAACAGCCAGGTTCAGAGGGTAAAAGTCCAAACTATGTATTTGCTCCACATATAAACTAAACCAGCTGACCGTAATAAATACCATTCTTCAGCTAGGATGGCCAAACATGTTAGCAAACATCGGTTGGGTGAATATGAATAAATAAATAAATGATTCCCTTATCAGTCCTGCAAGGGGAAATTTGGATTTCTCTGCCCTCTTGAACTAACCTATTGTATAGGAGCAGTGAGCTGCCAACATATGGCGGTCGGGGAGCAGTTAGGGGTTCAGTGTCTTGCTCAAGGACACCTCGACATACTATATGCAGGACCGGGGATCAATCCTGCAACCTTCTGATTGCCAGACGACTGCTGTACCCACTGAGCTATGCCCCTCAAAAAATATATATATATATAGGTGAAACAAACAAATAACTAAGACTTTTAATTTCTGGACCTGGTTCTTCTACTTCTTTTATTACACACCATATCTTGAAATTTGATTTCACCAAAAGGTATGACATCTTTTCTAACTTGGAGGGTCTGAACCGACACCATGGCTGACTGGTGGCAGTCAATGAGGCAGCTTAAAGAGCACAGGGTTCACATATGGCTCATAGTTTACCACAGGAAATGTGGGTGGATTGAGAAATCACATTCCTTTACATACAGCATATGAACCAGCTGTTTTTTATATTTCGATTAGATTATAAATTAACAAATGTACATACTGTAATGTACCAGAAAGAAATCTCAGGGCTATGTAGCTGTGAGAATATAATAATTTTTGTTTTGGTACATTTTACATGACACGATTACTCCCCATGTTGTGGGGGTGGACACAGACTTGGAAGGAGTTTAGGGGATTAAAGCTGGATGCCCTTCCTGATGCCCCACGGTGGATTCGAAAAGGTGCCTCTCGCTTTTCAGTTCCCAAGGCGTGTGGGCTCTACCCACTGAACTACTGTGACCTCCACTGTGAGAATACGATTTTGCAAACACTGTTAAAAGGCGAGATATAGCATTAATATGGCTGTGAAACCAACAAGTAAAATTATTCAGTAGATATGGAAAATATTGTTCTCAAAGTGTGGTGGATAACAGCGAATTGCGATGAACATAGTGGTTTAGTGATTATGATGGATGTTAGACAATCATTTCTTTACAAGTGTGACACTTATTAACTCCACAACCAGTGACTGGAATTTGAAATGAAAATGTGGAAACGAGTCTTGACCATACCATCTCATATGGTTACGGGGATATGTCACAGAACACTTTTTAATGTCCTCTGTAACAGTATCATTAAATAATTATTATCAAAACCATGGCGTGTCAATAGCTGTCTATGAAATACAATTATAACCAAATTAGCTTATGGTCTACTACACTATGGTCATGGTAGCTCAGTGGTAGAATGTGTACTTTGGAAAATGACGAGCCAGATACTGCAGGTTCTAAGCCACCCAAGGGTACCAGGAGCGGCACCTGGTCTCAATCCCTCATGGTCCATCTAAGCCTGTGTCCATCCCCAGAACGGTGGTACTCATGATGACATGTAGAAAAGGGCCTCTCATTGTCTACTATACTATCTGCCTGTAGCCAGAATGCAATGACAATCGGGAGGACACCTTTTTCTACTGCGCACTAAAGGAATCCGTTACAAGCGCAAGCAGGTGCTTCAACGAACTGATGTGGCAAGTGGACTTTTTAAAATCCTTACAGTATCTTGCTTCTTTAATGCAGTGTCTGCAGTCTATAGATGACGATAAATCAAATCCATTACCCCAGGTCATGAGGCACGGGCCACAGAAGAACTTTTGTAGTCAGGGGTCACCAACAGAGTATTCTAAAACTACCAGCAAGTCAGACCCCACAGATACACACACACAGCAACAACAGCAGACCATTATTTATGCTCAAACACAGACCCACACAATGCTGTACCAGAACCAGAGACTATCAACATGCCAATTACTACCATTCATACTGGTTGAGAACAAGTAGGGTTTGATTGTTGTGCATGCCATTAGTTTCTGAAAGTACTATTCATTAGGGTTAATACTCCTGCCTGTGCTCCTGATCAAAGCAATAGGAAAAATAGCTTGTGTTTGTCCCCAGGTGCTACAGCTGCTCACTGCCCCTGTCCAATAGGATGGATGGGTTAAATGCGAAGAAAAAAATTGCATGTATTTTCAATGCCAAGTAAAGGCACTTAAGTGCGGTCTCCTTTGTAATCCACATCTTTGCTACAAGGTCCTCCGTGTTAATTATCCTGACCTCCTCCTAGCTGCTGACTCTCATTCACACCGACTTCTGCTTCCATACTACAACAGCAAATAAATGTAAAACTCACCATCACCCATACTATCCTGCACAGTATTAACCCTTCATGATAACCACAGAAAATACAGGTTGCATGATCATCTTTAAGTTCAAATTCTTACAAGTTTCAACTTGCTCTTCATTTAACACAAAAAAGTGCCAGATATTTACTTCTCTCTAGCTCAATTTGACTCAGAGAAAAAAAACCTCTAATCAGAGCTCAATAATAGCAATTAAGTTTAACCAATACAATTACTCATCCTTCAATTACCCAATCAGGTTAAATTCATGCATTTCTAAGGGGAAAAGGGAGCACCTATCATTAAAGTTAATATCTAAAAGGCAAGACTAATTAAACCACCACAGACTATTAAAATGAAATAAATTCTTTACTGATGACAGATCATGTCAACAACTAACCCTCCCTTGTCTCACTACTCAGGACTGAGAACCAGTGTTAGCTAACATTAGATAATATACGACATGTTATATTGGCAATGCAATGCCAAGCCATAAGCACATCATGATAACAAGCTATTTAGCCAAAATTAGAAATGAAAGGGGATACTGTCACCTTGCTAACAATATCTAGTTAATGTTTGGTAAGGTAAATACTAGCTTTAGCTTGCTAATGTTAGTTAGCCAAAGTGTTACTTAGTAAGTAGCAAGAAACCAACATCAGAATTCATCTATGGATATGACAAAATCCAAAGAAACCCTAAAGGTATTCAGTAAATGGATTCCCTTATCAGTCCTGCAAGGAGAAATTCAGATTTCTATGCATTTTAACCCATCCTATTGTATAGGAGCAGTGAGCTCCCAACCTATAGCACTCAGGGAGCAGTTAGGGGTTCCGCGTCTTGCTCAAGGACACCTCAACATGCTTTCTTCAAGTCCGGGGATCAATCCTGTAATCTTCTGATTGCCAGACGACCGCTCTACCCACTGAGCTATGCCGCCCCTTTTTTAATGTAAATTATTCAACCAGGTTTCTGCTTGACTTGATTGAACCATTTTATTTTTTGGATTTGGATTTTCATATTCACCTCGCAAAAGTAATTAAATACTTGCACCCACAGTCTTTTTTGAAGATTAACAATAACTTTAGCATTGAAGCCCTAGACCGTCTATATACTGCCCTTCTCACAGTTGAGTATTTCTCCAGCAAACAATCATTAGAAAAGAGGTGGCTAAAAAATGGTGGATGATTTTCTTTGACCATCACAACCCCCATGAAATGACATGCTTGGTTCGATATCATTTGTAAAGTCTAAAAGAGCCACATGATTAAAGCTTATCCTGTTCAAGTTACCAGATGAGGGCTGAACTAGATGTTAGAAGTCAGAAGTCCCTGGTCTGCATGCTCTGTAGGCACTGGGGTTTTTCCCAGGCTCGGGAAGACTGACTGACAGTGACTAAAATCTCCAATCCTCCAATAACTAAACAATCACCTTCCATCCTGAGCTATGCTTAATATTTGTAAAATTTACGATTCAATTTATTTGAGGGGGGGGTGATATTAGGGATGACAAACCCCCATCATATTTTAAACTATGCCTGCAACTGGATATGTGGGCTATATAGACAAGCCTTTCTATAGACCTGTTGTTGTTTTTTTCCCTTGTGTCATGTTTAATTTTCATTTTATCTGCTATCTATTTACTCTTATTTTCATAATTGCATGTAAAGCACTTTATAACCATACTTTGTGCTGTATAAATAAACTTTTACTTACTATACTGTGTACATTGATTCAAGTGATATTAATAATTTTAAACACTGCTCTAACCGTATCAAATGTGACTGTAAATCCAATGATCATTGCCATATTTACTCAATCCTAGTCATGTGATGGGGAGTTTTCTTTTTAACTCACCTCTTATTTCACTGCTCTATGGAACAAGCAATCAAGTGTTTGATGAAAAAGAAGACCGCTCAAGGCCAAAGATTATTTGTCAAAAAGTAGTGGCTTTGAACACAAACTTGGGGACTATCAAAAGACATGCTGCAATACAGTGAAGGATCTGTTTTCAAGAAGGATATATGAGTATCATAGCTTTTAATGGTTTAAAAGATAGTCCCATTGGACTGTGTTGAAGCCTCGTGATATATTTAAATGAAGTGATGTTAGTTCACCAAAACTGAAGTTATTAGAAAAGTTTGAGTCTTCACAATTACAAATGATATCTATCAATATTTTAATGAGGCCGAGTTGTAAAAAAGTAGACTTATCCTTTAACAGCATGGAATATTTCACTTATTTTCAGGGTTTCAAAACAACAATAACAATTTGAACCGTGGCCCCCACCCATGCTAATTACACTATCATCTCAAAATGACTAACACACCTCCACATTTAGAGTTTCCATTTCCTTTTTATTGCGAACAATGACCATGGCCCCTCGAGCTCTGTCACGAGGGGCACTATCAGTCTAAGACTTTATCAACCGTCATAGATAATTCAATTAGTTATGAGATCAAACTAAAATGGTTCTTTCTACAATTCAAATCCATTTCATTGCTTTGATATTAAGATCCTTTCATCTGGAAGTATGGAAAATTAAGAAAACAAGCATAGAGTCACGTGGGATCACTGAGCAAGATGGCCGCACACTAATAATTCTCCCAACCCTTGCTGACTAACTGGTTAGACATCCACTGTTTTCCCTTCCTTTCATGGACCTAATGCACCGCTATTGATCATTCAATAAATTGAGACAAGTAGTCTTAGCGTTATAATGTCTATAACCTCCAAATATTTCTAAAATACAAGTAGAGCATCAAGGCAGAATACTACAATAAACTCTTCTACTAGCCTAAAACTATAACCTACGCAGACAGTCTGGAAACGCTTATTCACTGAAGTTGGTAAAATGAGTGTGACATTTTATACAGTGGCCTCCGATGTGGGAACGATTAAAGACACTACCACGGAACTGAAAAATGTGGTGAAAACTAAACAAGAATGGCTAATGGAGGCAGAAGGTCAGATGTCTGACGGAGAGGACACCAGTCAACAGTTGGTGAATAACCACGAGCTATACAGTAAATAGAGTTGTGTGGAGGACTTGGAAAATAGAAGCTGCTACATTAACATCAGACTGATTGGCTTGAATAAGGGCATTGAAAGGGTCAATATAACAGCATGCATAGAGAAGATCCTATCAAAGGGTCTCGGTATGGACGTTAATAACAGGTTTGAAATTGAGAGTGCACCCCTCTCCCGGATCTGGTCCATATCAGGATCATCATCACCCCCACCCGGGGCTGGTAACAAGATTTGTTCGTTCAACTGCAAGGGATAAAGTCCTCAAAACTCAGAGAGAGAGAGAGAGAGAGAGAGAGAGAGGAGAGGCTGTATGGGATGGATGTAAGCTTTCCCTCTTTCAAGACATGACTAAGGAGCTAGCTGATAGGAGGAAAACCTTTACAACAACAAAGCAGCTGCTCCAGGACAAGAATATGAAGCTCATGCTTGCTTTCCCAGCAACACTTCATTTTACATAGAAAGGGAGGAACAAAAAGTTTGAAATTGCATTGCAGGTGGTCAAGTTCATCAGGCAGCAGATGAATGATGGATCTTAAAGGGACAGTACAACAATGTATATTTAAATACCCAAATGGAGAGTTCGAGTAAGGTATGGTGAGACTGAATAGTGTTTGTGTAGCTATCTTAGAGTGATTATTGGGCAGATTGGACATTCCACAACCCTTAGCTGATCTTCCCCCAATTTTTTCTTCCATAAAATTGTCATTCTTTTAAGTCACTTGATTTTAAGTTTATTTTATTTTCATTCAATTTCTGGGTTAACTAGACTAATTTAGGCTCAAATCAAGGGCCGACTTAATGAGAAGTAAGCCTTCAGTTAACCATTGGACCATTTTGTGTTTATAGTTTCTCATCTATCGAAGGGGGTTGATTCACATTGACAAGTTTGGTCATGTCACTTCTCTCAAAAATCACATATATTCTTAATATGCTCTGTGATGGTAGTGGTACGACAGTCTTTGGATATATTATAGGTTCAAAAATATCAGATAGAATGGAGTGGATGCTCCTAAATACCCGATATATACTTTTTTTTAAATTTCCCTTATGTGTGAGTGATTAACAATGCCTGTTACAATAGCGTCCTGTGCTTGAAGGAATCCTGTGAAAAGAAAAAAAGGTATTCATGACTGAATCACAAACCAGCTGATGTAGCATTTATCCAGGACAAAAATCTAAATGATGATGAGGCAAAAAAAATAAAAAAATAAAATAAAAAGGACCGGGTTGAGCGGGTTTACCATAGCTCCAAATGGAATGGAGTTCTAATTTTTGCTGCATAATAGGTTGAACTTCTAAATACTAAAGTAATTTAAGGACACTAGTGGCAGAATTATCTGTGCTGAATCCATCACCAATGGAATGCAATTACATTGTGTAATATATATATACACTGCAAACTAAGATCCATCCCTTTTTCATGAGGTCATCAGTATATTGGGAAACACACAAGGGAAATAATCTTGGCAGACTTTAATCAGATTCTAGATAAAGTGTTGGATAAAAGCAGATATTCAGGGTCCTTAACACCAAAGGACTGAGCTCCAATTGACATGCTAATAGAGGACAATGGTTTGATTGATGTGTGGCAATGAGTTATTCCAAGGAAGAGAGATATACAATAAAATAACTGGAGTTGGGTGCTGCAGCTGCCCATTGCTCCCATATAAGAGTAGGTTAAATGCAAAAGACAATTTTCATTGTTACCTACAATGACAAAAAAAAAATGCTTTCTTTTTCTCACTCCTATTGCCACAAGTCCTCCTCAAGAATTGACATTATTTTGATTTCCCAAAGTATAACTAACGCTGTCAATACAAGCAACATTAATCATATCTCTTAATCCCATCTCTGGTTCCGTTGAACCAGAGAGATGGGATTAACTTGATATGTGTTGCTAAAATTAAGAAATTGGAAATAGAATTAAGTGAACTGGAAAATGACATGAAAACATCATTCTGAAAGCTCATTCAAAAATATTGGCAAATATAAATGGGAAATTCATTAAATGTACAATAAAAAGTCAGAATATGCTCTGTTCTGACGTAAAAAAATGTATGAGTCGGGTACAAAAACTGGAAGGCTTTTAGCCAGATTGCTAAAAGAACAAATCTCTGCTCACATAATTCCCGCAGTAAGGACAGGGCACTCTTTTGTGACATCTATGAAGGGAATTAATGGCTGGTTGCTTTAGACTTCTGTGAGAATCTGTATGGATCATCTGACACTCCTAACATGCTGTCTTTTTTTTGTAATATAAAGCTTCTAAATTTATCTTCTGAGCAAGCAGTTTTTCTTGATGAACCAATGAGACAGGAAAAGATGAAAAATGTCATATTGCCTATGAAAACACATAAAGACACAATTATTATCATCCTAATATAAAGATCATACTTTCTCCACCAGCTTAGGTAGTTAAGCCTGCCTCAGGAACTGCTGATTCAGTGCTACACCACAATAATCCAGTCTGTCCTCTGCATATCCATCACTGTCTGGTTTGGATCGGCCACCAAACAGGACAGGGACAGATTTTAACAGACAGTTAGTTCTGCAGAGAAAATCATTGGCGCCAACCTGCCCTCCACTCAAAAATGATACAACTCTAAAGTCAGTAAACGGCGAGGCAACATCACTGCAGACTCATCACATCATGTTCAAAAGCTCTTCCAACTCATCCCCTCTAGTAGGCACTACAGAGCACTGTACACCAATATGACCAGATATAAAATGTTTATTTTCACATGCAGTCATTCAAAGTTCCAACCACAAATCTTGTATATACTGTACATTATATGTAAACTGGTATGATCTGTCTGGTCCATCTACCTCAAGCATGTAAGTAAACTGCTAACATTTATTGAAATATCTCTGATGTATTCTCTGCACCATTGTGTTTTATTTCCCCCTGTACATAGTCAATCCATGTGTATATATCTGAAGATTGCTGTTATGTGTTATTCTGTGTGAACTACCTGTGAGAGCTAGAAACCAAAGTCGAATTTCATGTATGAGAGAACCTACGTGGCCAATTAACTGATGCTGAGTCTCAAGAAATGTAGAGACCATAAAGATCCTGCTAAATTCCGGCCTATCAGCATGCTTAATGTTGACAGTAAAATATTGGCTACAGTTCTAGCTCTAAGGCTTGACATAGTTTTCCCAAAGATTATACCAACGGATCCAAGCAGGCTTTGTTGAGGGAAAATCTTCGACTGATAACCTACAAAGGCTCCTATACTTAATGTGGTTAAACTCTTCCAGTACAGTGCCCAAGGCTGCCATCTCACTGGATACTGAGAGGAACTTTAACAGGGTTGAGTTGGGTTTCCTATATACAGCCTTCTCAAGGTTTTGTTTTGGCCCTGGTTTTAGTAAATGGATAAAACCAATGTATAGCAATCTCAAAGTTGTTGTCATGAGAAAGGGTCTCATTTTCTCATTTCTTGATCTTTACAGAGGAACATGCAACAGGTGCCCCCTCTCACCACTTTTATTTACAACTGCCTTGGAATCTTTGTCAGTAGCTCATCAACATTGAATTAATGTTGCCACTACATATTCTGCTCAGTTTGTTGTCCGTTTGATTACTTTTAGCACTAATGTTAGACAATCAAATTTGGAGGGTTTTCGGCTCCTAGTCATTGGTTCCAATAAGTGGCTACCCTGCTTGGTATCCGATTTGTTGCAGTGCCCCGCTTTACTGTAGTTTTTAATTAGGGAAAGGCTGACAAGCGCTAAATATTCCTTTTTGGAATTATTTGTAATTCCTTTTAGAAGCAGAAAACAACACAGAATGTGATCATTGCACACGAGGATGTTAATATCTGAAGAGCTGAATTGCAATGGTAGAGGAAACATTTATGAAGTGCTGGTAAGCCCTCTTTCTAGAACTGTGACTCAACGTAATTTAATAACACAGCTGGTAATGCAACATTAGTCCAATGGGTGACCCTTAGCACAACGTGATTCAGGTTACACAGCACTGCCATTCCCAGCTGGGAGACGTCAACTCAAATGGTCATGTAACCATTTTCAAGTCTCATTTTGCATTTTCCAGGACACGTCTGTGGTCCAAATGGTTGTCTTCTGCAATCAAGGGGCGGGGTGGGTGATGGTTTAAAAATAATTATCCAGGGGGAAACAAATTAGCAAATTCAACCCTTAGGCAGCTCGTGCCTGCTATAGTATCTGATTTTAAAAGATGGCTTCATTCTATCATACGCTGCACCTTGATGTACACATTGCTCCCAAAGAGCTTTGCAGGTGCAGCGAAGAGAACGGAAGCATTTTTTTATGATAGCAGAGCAGCTATAAGCTGTCTGGATGACGAACTTGTTTCACCCGGGATAATTATATTAAGTCCTTGGAATTGCATTAGACACCCATGCAGTCCATAAAATCACACATAGGAAAATGCACCATTCAGCTGGGAAATGGTTACACACACACACACACACACACACGCACGCACGCACGCACAAACAAACTTGGGAGTGGTTTGGGAGTCGTTAACGCTGTGACCCAAATCATGTAGTGGTGAAGGTCACAGATGGGGTCATTTGACCATGGGCTCATACACCGTTTGCCATGTTTTGTTTCAGGTTTCAAGACAACAGAATGGTGGTGGTGGTGGGAAATCAGAGAACTTGTTTGATGCACTTGACCATTTGTCCAAGCCTGATGGACCACTTTAGGAAGAAGGCCTAATGTTTACATCAAAAAGAAGAGTGGACTGATCTTCATTAGTAGATACGCAACATTCTTTAATCTCCTCTCCTCATCTCCTGTCTCATTTTCCTTCTCTCCTGTCTACTTTGCTCTCCTCTTTTTTTGTTTCAGCTCTCCTCTTTGATTTTTTTTAACCTACTATGTTTAGGAATTCAATTTAAAGACACACATGCTAGTGTAGCTGAATTGTACAACCCACACAGAAGCATATAGGAAGGGGATTGGGGCCACATGAAATAAACAATTTGAAATCAGAGATTAAATCACATTCAAAGTCACATTCTGAGGAAAAGGTCAGTGTTGTTATTTTGATCTCAGAATTAGATCTCTTAAATTAGATTAATTATCTTTAATCTCAGAAATCTAATCTCAGATTCCAAAAGAAAAAGTCAGAAATCATGAGCTTAATCCCAGAACTCATTTTATTTCTTTTCATGTGGCCCCAATTCTTCTTCATATATACACACAGGACTTTTAGTAAGCCCAACATGTCATGCATGTATAATGTTTGAGTGAATGGGTGGCAGGGGTAACAACAATTTTTTTATTCGGTTATGAGTGAGGTAAGGTGTTTGCTATTGCAGTTCCCTTAATGCCTACCCAATGCCCACCCATTTTCCTCCTGGTTCAAATGCATTTTCTAAAAATCTCTGAAAGAAGCCAGTACTAGCTGAATCAGAGTGTTAAGTTACTTTTCAAACATCAAAATTAATACTCCTCATCCCATGCAGGCCTGAATTAATTTTTCTTATAAGGAGGTAAAGACAATTTATTTTTGTAGCTCCTTATCACAAATCTTGTTTGTTTTCTTGCAAGCTTCTTCCATTAATAGCTGCAGAGGTAGAATGTTGACAGAGGCAAAAAATGAGCAGAGGAAAAAGAGTGTGGAGGAAAATACAATACTTAGTTAAAAGATAAAAAAATAAAACATTGCAGTGGTCCCCAGAGGCTGTTCATGGCTAACCACAGACCTTAACATTGTGAGAAATCTGTTGAGACAAAAGGTAGGGGAGCACAGCCTGAGAGGGGTCAGCATCTTGCTCAAAGATACTTCGTCAAACTTTCTGCAGGGGCTGCGGATCAAACAATGGCCCAATGGCCTGATCAAACAATAACCTGCAGAAAATGTAGCAATCCGCAATCAACTTGAGCCAATTCTTATAGTTTCAGCATTCTCCCAGACTTGCTCTCTCTGTCAACTGAAACGCATACACCAACATCCATAGTGGTTTATTGAGAACAGGGAGTCACCAAGTAGAATTACTTAATTCTACTTCCACCAAAACTAAAGCCCAAACCTCTACCCTGCTCCACATGTCTGTAGAGATTTGCAATTCTTCTGACCGTGCCATTGACCATTTCACTGACACTCTTTGATTTGCCATTTAAGTGAATCTTTTACAAAATTGTTGATTTTCATAATATATTTATGCTAGAATTATCAATCCTTCAGGATTTTAAAATCATTTATACCATATTATTGTTGACTACTGTGACATGTAAAAATAGACCTTCTTACATTGATGACTTTACGTAGTCTCTCTCATCTTCTTATATTACTCATAAGGTGTTGTTTTTTTGACTAGGTTATACGTTTCCTTTTGCAGTTGAGGTTTATATTCATATGAATTATCCAATAGGTAATTTGTCTCTGACCATTTTTTTCAGTGAAATGGGATTCATTTTTATACAATGCTTTTCTGGTATTTTACATTGCTTGCCTCACATTTACCAAGTATGTAGAATTAAGGCTGAATGCCCCTTTCCTGACACCTCAGATTGGGATCGAACCCTAACCTGACTTGGAGGTGTGGACTCTACCACTGAGTCACCATGCCCCCTAGCATAATTAATTCTGGGGCTTTCTGTTAGAAAGAAGACTAAGTTATAATCAAGGGCTATGACTATTTAGACATTTCAATAAGGCAACAAATAGAGGCAACATCGTGAAACATAGTTAAAAGCTTTTTTCATCCTACATTATTATCATTATACATATATATCACTACATATCATTTATTCCATAATCTTCTTAGTGTAATATGCTGTAAATTGTCTTTTATTCTGCATATACATCATCCACTGCATACCTGTCCGTCTTGGGAGAGATTCCCTCTGTTGTTTTACCTGAGATTTCTTACTATTTTTCTCTGTCAAACTGTTTTTTAAGGGAGTTACGCCTTATCTAATGCAAGGTTCTGAGGACAGGATTTTGTGTTAGTGTAAAGCCTACCCAGGCAAACTCTACTTTTTGGAATAATGGACAATGAAAATAAAATCGACTTGACACAGTAGAGTACAGCTTGTACACAATACAAAAATGAGTCCATTTATCATTGGGCTTCGTGGTAGTCGAGCGGCTAGAGCGCACACCTGGGGAGCCTGTGTTGTGGGTTCATATCCTACCATGGAGCTCGATAAATGTGAGGTATTCCTTGTAAAGTTGTTAGATTAGAAAAGCACAATATAAGAACAAGTACATTTTACCATTTAGTAGTAGTATTCAAATAAATGTCTTTGAGGGCCACGTGTATGCAAGTTTTGGTTCCAGTTCATCACTAGACTGGCTGATTTCACCCATTAACACATCTTAACCCAGACAAGGGTGACTAATTGGTAAAATCAGCTGGTGTGAGTTGAGTATGAAAAAAAAAAGCCTCCACATGCGTGGCCCTCTGCATCACAAGGTACTAATAAATCACAGAACCAGACCGACTCCCCAGAGTTTGGAGTTGTCCTTAGTTTTAGTTTATCATATCCCAGACACATAGGCCTCAAATATTTTCAGCCCCTCCCACACACACTTTCAAAATGACAGCCTAGCATGGCACACCTGGTGCCTGTGTTTACTCCCCTCAAAGCGAACAAGAAGGATCAGTCTCAAAGAGAGGTGTACTTACCCTGTGGAACTTGAGCTCCATGCAGTCAGAAAAGCAGCAGGAGCTTTTATTGTTCTACAGGGTCATGAATCACTCTTGAATTCAAACTTTGTGACCCATGGCTTAGTGGCCAATATTCGCCCTGACAAACAAAAGCTTCCAGGGGTGGACGATCAATGCCAATGTGCCAGAAGAACTCAATATCCCTCTCCCCTGCTGTTCACTTGAGGTCCACCTCCTGGACGTCACACTTTAGCCTCAACAAGGAAGATGCAGGCAGATAGCATTACAACTTCGGAGAATGCAGTTGGTTCACAAACATTACTAAAGACAACTTTGTAACTGATGCATGAAAACAGGATCTGGGGATTTTATCAGTTGGGACAAGCTGTACATATGTGTATGTTAACAAGAGGGACATTACATTAAATGTGTGACTATGGGGGTGATTAAATGGTAAAATAATAGACCTAATCATGACACGTAAAAATTGATCTTAATCTGTAGGATGACTTGGGAGATCAAGAAGGGAATAAGAACAGAACCAAGGATCAAATGGTGGAAGCTTAAGAGGGTAGACTGTTGTGTGAGGTTCTAGGAGGGGTTAACATGGGCATTGGGTGTTAGTAAAGATCTGGCTGAAATAAGAAGTGGGAGAAGAAGTAGGAGTACTAGGAGAGACAACATATGGTAAAGAGCAAGGTGGTGAAGTCAGAGGAAATGGCATATTGTAAGTTTTATGAGAGATTGGACAGTAAGGGAGGAGAAAAGGACTTGCACTGATTGGCTAGACAGAGCGACCAAGCTGGGAAGGACGTGAAGCAGGTCAGGGTGATGAAGGAGAGATTGAAATGTGCTGACAAGCAAGGACAGTGTGCTGAGAAGGTGGAAGGAGCACTTTGAGGGGCTGATGAATGAAGGAAATAAGAGAGAAAGACGGTTGAATGATGTGGAGATAGTAAGTCATGGGGCATAGCTCAGTAGGTACAGCAGTCGTCTAGTAATTGGAGATTGGTGGTTCGATCCCCGGCCCCTGGAGAAAACATGTCAAGGTGTCCTTGAGAAAGACACTGAAACTCTTACTGCTCCCCAAGCACCTTGCAGTGGCTGTGCTCACTGCTCCAATACAATGAGCAATCCAGAGGACAGATTCTACTGGCCTGTTGTGTGGCAAGAAACTGGCAAATAATGCAGAGCTATAGTAACTACAGAGGCATAAAGTTGAATAGCTACAGCAGAGCGCTGAAGTGATGATTAGTGAGCAGCAGTAACGTTCCATGCCACAAAAGAGCACCACAGATGCAATGTTTGCTTATAGACCGCTGATGGAAAAGTATAGAGAAGGTCAGAGGGGTGACATTGTGTCTGTGGACTTAAAGAAAACATGACAGAGTGCCGAGAGAGGAGGTGTGGTAGTCTATGAGGAAGTCGGGAGTGGAAGAGAAGTATGCAAGAGTGGTGCAGGATATGTACGAGGGCAGTGTGACAGTGGTGAGATGTGCTGTAGTAATGATGGATGGGTTCAATGTGGAAATGGGATTACGTTAAGAGTTGGCTCCGAGCCCTTTCTTGTTTCTCATGATGATAGACAGGTTGAGGGACAAGACCAGGCAGTAGTCTCCAGGGACAATGATGTTTGTGGATGACATCATGATCTGCAACCAGAGTAGGGAGCAGGTTGAAGAGAGCCTAGAGAGGTGGAGGTATGCACTAGAGAGAAGTGGAATGAACATTAGTAGGTGCCAGACGGAATACATATGTACGAATAACTACAGTGGAATGGTGAGAGTAGAGGTTGTAAAAGTGGATGAGTTTAAATAATTTGGGTCAACTGTAAAAAGTAACAGAGAGATGAAGAAAAAGGGCCGCCAAGGTGGAGTGTGTCAGGAGTGATTGTGACAGAAGTCTTCCAGTAAGAGTGAAAGGGAAGGTTTACAAGATGGTTTTGAGACCAGCAATGTTGTATGAATAGGAGATAGCAACAGCGACGAAAAGACAGGAGGTGGAGCAGGAGATGGCAGAGTTGAAGATGCTACAATTTTCATTGGGGATGACGAAGATGGACAGAATTAGAAATGAGTATATTAGAGGGATAACTCAAGTTGGACATTTTGGAGACGAAGCAAAAAAGATGAGGTTGAGGCAGTTTGGATGTGCGAAGGAGACATGATAGGTATATTGGGAGAACGATACTGAAGATGGAGCTGCCAGGCAAGAGCAAGACGAGGAGGAGGTTTATTGACCTGATGCATGGTACAGTCCCCAATACTCAGGGTTTCCAAGTTAATAGTTAGATATAACATAATGATACAATGCTTGAGTGCTCGTGAAAGATAAGAATGATTGTAGATATATTAATGATTGTTGTAATCAAATAATGGAATTATATATATATATATACACACACACATATTCATGTAGTGGGGTTTTGGTATGAACAAGCATATCATAGGGACAAAGAATTCATGTGAATTTGGCAATAGGAATTTGAATGTACAGAGATATCAGGATAAGATCCCAAGGCCTATTTATGCCATTCATTCCCCACCATCAACTTATGTTTCAGCATGTTAATGCACATGCACATGTTGCATGGATCTCGACTGAACATCTGGCAGTCTAAAGTATCCCAGTTCTTCCATGGCCTGCATATTTACTAGACATGACAACCATTGAATATGATCGGAATGTTCTGGGCCAGTGCATATGACAGACAGCATGTACCAGTTCTCTCTAATATCAAACAACTTGGCATAGCCACACAAGAGGAGTGGGACAACATTCCATGAATTACAATGAGACATTTTCTCCCCCCTTGTGCTTTGGGGGGTATCTATGACCAACCAAGGTATATTTGTAGCCAAAACAATGTGAAATAGCCAAGTGTCTGATGAATCCTTTTCAGCATTCGCATCTGCTAATTTTTCCATTTCTGTACCCAGACATCTGCCAATGCTCTTAGACACATCTTCAGTGATGCTCCTAGGATCATTGGGTGTGTCCACGTGATACGACCTCTTTAGTGTGACGAAGGCAGGGCAGATCAGACCCCAGCTTGTGTCCAGATGGCTACTTATGACCCCACAGCGCTTTTGAGCCACAACCATATTGAAGCCCTCTCAACCACATTGGTGCTACTGCATATGGCTCTCTTTCTCTTCCACACAGACCCCACATCTCTAAAGGTTATGGCTAAAGAGCAGGCAACCAATCCCCTGCATCCAACCTCCACTGGGAGGCACTTTGCTCTCCATCCAATCTCCTGACAGTTGCCTACAACTCCTGTGAATGGTAAATTGTAAATGATCTGGTGTACTTGGTGAGCTTTCTTTTGAAGCCCTCTTCCAAGTAATCTTCCCATGGGACTTACTGCTCGATCAGCACTACTTGCTTGGTTGATTCAAACATAATGAAAATGTCTGGTCAAAAGGTAGTGTCTCCAATATGATTAGGAAACATCAGTTGCCCGAAAAGGTTGACCAACAGCCCCCAGTATTTGGATGAGGTCAGGATACCTGCAGGTGACCTTTCAACAGGTTTCAGCTTCTCCCCAGCCCTGATAAAGGTGATGGGCTGCTTAGACAGCTTTGCCCTCTCAACTCCCGTGTTAATGGCTTAAGCCTTAATCAAAGGTTTTGGGGACTTAATCATGCCTCCATCAGTACTGTCCCTCTTTAAGTGCCTCTGTGCAGCAGCTTAGGATATGCTGAAGGGGTCCCTGATTGGAGCACATAACTATGGCTTCATGAATCTTTGAAATAATCAAGTATTGTGTTTAAATTTTAGCTCAGTATACATAGTTCCACCAGTGTGGCAATCACGTTAACAAGACACGTTACATCAACGTATCTCTGAAGCCTAATTAGACACGGTTTTACGTGTCATGATTAGTCCCCATGTTGTGGGGGCGGACAGAGACTTAGATGGAGCTTGGGGGAGATTAAGGCCAGATGAAGCCAAATGCAACTGAAAAGTACGATCTTTGGTTAAGCTTCAGAAGCCTGTACAATACCTAATTGCTATAGCTTCAAACAGATTTGTATATAGAGCCTCCATTGCATTCCTGTCCATCTTGGGAGAGAGATCCGTTGTCCTCCCTGAGGTTTCCTCCCATTTTTCTTCTTGTTAAAGTTTTTTTTTAAGGGAATTATTCCTTATCCGATGTGAAGGTCTAAGAACAGAGGGTTGCATTTGACAAGTCCACTGAGGCAAATTTGTAATTTTTGATAATGGGCTCTAAAAGAACAAAATTGACTTGACTTGTTAGTGTGATGGCTGTAGTCTACATTGGTTGCATGCAAAATTCTGAGAATATAAGCTTACCAGCTGTATATGGCACATGAATAGCTACCATTACCAACAATATCAACAATGAGTATTTGTTTTGTTCAAAATAATTTTGTTGGCTTGTTATCATACAGGAAAATGGTAAAACAAATGTGAAATGTCATGAGGTCCAAGCATCTGTGGGCCCTTCTTCACTCTCCTCTTGCTCTATAACCTGACTCTTACTGTCGGTTGCCTTCACTTTATTCCTCTCTGACTCTCTATTGACATCTCCTGCTGGGTCTCTCTGCTCACTTTTGGAAGGTTGTTGAATTGAGCTTTGTCCTTAAGATTCAATGCTCGACATTTTTCTTTCTTTTTGTCGTCTCACAGAGACCTTTAATTCTCATGATAGTGCTCCCTGTTCATCCCTAGGTGGTCTTCTATCTCAAAATAAATAAAGATTATTTTGGGAAAAAAAAAACTCCCTATGTCACCCTTCTTCATCTTTTTCTTGCCTGGGCTATACTACCTTGTGGTGCCTGCAGATGTTACATGTATATTTACTCAGGAAAAAGAAAAGTGATGGTCCTCATTTCAAAAATCATTTCTTCTTTCATTATTGACAAAAAGTGGTTCCGAAAAACTGCTGCAACCTTTGACAAATGAAATGATTAAGATATAAAAAGAAAACTAAATACCATGAAAACAAGTTTCATGCCCAAATGCCCTCATACTTTTTATTACTTTATCTTCCCATTTGCTAGCTGTCCAAGTACGCGTGTCTAACCTGGTTGCTGTCTAGATTAACATTTATCTAAACACCCTCTGTTTGACATAAATTATGAAGATGCTTACCTTGAATGATATATTCTATACCATCTCAAATAACCACTATTAATGTACATGTCTAAATTGATTTTCCAGCCAGTATTCATGTAATAAGCGCTCCCCAAGCCACAGTTAATGTTATGATTAGTATTATCAAACGCTTCACTCTACCACGCAGAGCAAGCAAACAAACAACAATGACAAGTAAACTATATTTTACAGAAAATTCAAAGCCAGGGGCAACTTATCCATTTAGCCAAACACAAATCACAGATTGACCCCTTGTGTCGTCTTGACCCTGCAATCATCTAGCCCCATTCTGGATGCAATCTTCTGGAGAGTAAACACTTGAAAATCTCCTTAAACATCAGTTATTGCTGATGCTACCAACCTAGATGGCCAACTTTTGAGCTGCATTTTTGTTCTGCTTTTTATGCAAGTTGATGAGAAAGCAATGATGGCAAACAACACCGTGACAGTTGCTTGGGCCTCCTTCTATCAGTGAATAGCAGGACAAGCCACACACTCGTAACAGGGCGACCATAATTATTTCTGTCTTGTGATCAAAACCATGTGCATGCCACATGGACAGTATGCTTTATTTGATTAGGGCCAAAGAAGAAATCTTTCAATAGTACTTTGAAGATGAGACATCACGAGATGAGATTATCTGCATTCAATGCCATTAAGCAATAGTCCACATTACAGTATTTATGAAATGGATACTTTGGATGCAAAAATTCCCACTTAAGTGATGCTACTTTCTAATAATAGTGAGAATGGTAGTTGTTCACACATGAGCCTGGTCCTGTATGGATCTCAGTCTTGGAGCTCGGGACCCAAACAAGCATGCCATTGGTTGACCTGAGGGCATGTGTACAGTTTTGCTGTATAAGATTCATTGGTGTTCAAGTCAGGTATTGCAATCGATGTGCCATGAAGTCAGCAGGGAGGTTTTAAAATCAGTCTTCAAGCAGAACGGGTGTGATGAATGGGTGTTTATGGTACATACGGGAACTTCTGGCCCGTTCTGCAAGAGATTTTTCTTCTCCAAGGTTAGAAGAGAATAAGTTAGGAAAAGGCTCTTGAGGTACCAGTTAAGCGCTTTGCTAAAATATTTTACAGGCTCATCAAAAATTATCACGTTGATCTGAAACATAATCTCCAAATTGCTAAATAAGGACAAGAAGGCCATGTTTTGGTGGACATGGGTTAGATGGATTACAGACAACTTTAAGAGAGTTGGTTCTCATTTTGTGTCGGCAATGTGGTCATTGTTGAGGCAGTGGGCATATGGTACGGTACATATTATGCATTCAGGTAAAAATGTTTGCTTTTTAGTGAAAGGAAGCAACATCATGGCATTGAATATATATATTCTTTTAGTACAGTTGCTCTAAATTACTCGTGTCATATCATCCCACATCTCAGTTCTTTCTCTAAAGTCATAACATAATAACATGTTTGTCAAATAACCATAGCATTACAGTACATACATATACAGGCATAGGCATCTATATGCAGTATCAAACATGTGCAAATGTTTTCACACACACACACACGACTATCATTATAACTTGTCTGGCTGTGTATGAATTCATTTATTCATTTTTGCTTTACTTTCAGTCCTCATTTGCACCAGTTGGAAACAAAAATAATAATAATAATAACAATAATAATAATAATGATTCCCTTATCAGTCCCGCAAGGAGAAATTTGGATTTCTCTGCATTTTTGACCCAACCTATTGTATAGGAGCAGTGAGCTGCCAACATATGGCGCTCGGGGAGCAGTTAGGGGTTCAGTGTCTTGCTCAAGTACACCTCGACATGCTGTATGCAGGACCGGGGATCGAACCTGCAACCTTCTGATTGCCAGACGACCGCTCTACCCACTGAGCTATTCCACTAAATAGTCATATGTCATTAAATAGATGAGACCTACCTTCTCCTCATTTCCTACACATACGAGTTTCATGATGCACTGGGTCTTCCTAGTTGTCAGGGCATGATACATTGGAGTGAAGGTAGTCTTATAAGTCTTCACATTCTCCTTCCCCCTAGTCTCAATGGCCTCCTCTGTAAAACACAGAGAAATGTTACCAATTACAGTTACTTTCCTTTGTCAATGAGACAAATGAACATCCAGACCAAATTTCAATAAGACCAACTGGTAAAATAAGGGACGTCTTACATATCCCCATCATTAGAACCCATTAAGTTCTATATTGTACATTAGTATGTCTCACAATGTTTGTTCTTTAAGAAGGGATACAATAAAAGCAGACTCCTCCCAACATGAAAACATTTTCACAATCCCTATCAGAATTGGCTGGAATGGTATGTTAACTTTAATTCAAAACTAAAAACAGTGAATTATAAATGATCTATGTCCGTTGCTACATTGAAAACAATATAACAGCACACATTTTAATGTATTACCCCATGAATTCAATTGCATTTTTTTGAAAATGTACATTTCATTTTCGATTCTTGCAGCACATTTCAAAAATAGTTGAGCAGTATGTGCAGCCACAGCACGCTGCTCAAGTAGCAGTTAGGGGTTCAGTGTCTTGCTCAAGGACACCTTGACACACTTTCTGCAGGGCCAAGGGATTGAACCACCAATCTCCGAATACTAAATGACCACCCTACCTCCTGAACTATGCTGCCCCTGAGGAATGATCGGGTCTTCTTTAGCTTAGGTTTGTGCCCTTGCCCTATATGCACTGAAATTCCTCCAGATTCCTTAAATCTTGTAATTATGCTATGGGAAGAGGATGAAATACTCAAATCCCTTTCTTAGAGGAACATAGTTTTTAAACATTTAAATAATGTTCTCACGCATTTCTTAGAAAACTGGTAATCATCTGTCCATCTTTGCTCCTAGAGGACAAGTCAAGTCACTTTTATTTGTTTAGTCTAATATCACAAATTACAAATTTGCCTCAGTTGTCTTTACAAGATAAGAGATTCCTTTATTAGTCCCACCAAGGGAAATTGCGGTGTTACAGCAGCAAAGTGCACAACATGTGTACCAAATCATAATAACAATCTGCCTGTTTCAAATCACATCATTTAATTATTTTACCTCATTACCAGCCCTAAATTGCCCAGCATTTTTTTAAAAAATGTGTCACATGGCTAAATAGTAGGAATAGATGTATATTTACGAATGAAATAAAGTTGAACAGAGAAAACATGAATAATCTCTAGTTCATACTGTTTGCAATGAAATAGGAGTCAAATTCATAAATCAAAGCTCTCTTTAAAAAAAAATTGAATACCATCCCACTGTTTTCTGAGTTGGGTTTGTAAAACTGCTTAGTGCCCTAAGGGACATTTTTGGATAAAGTAAACTAACCTTCTGTGAGGCCCACTGTACCAATGGGTGGGTGGCTGAACACCACTGTGGGAATGTTGGAATAGTCCACCTTGGATTCCTTCTTACCCTCAAACAGTCTGTGCGCCAGCTTTCTGCCTGCAGCAATGGCAACTACACACACACACACACACACACACACACACACACACACACACACACAAACACCCACACACTTCAAGCAATATTTTATCCATCCACATCTGTTTATTTGTCGAATCAATACATTAATTTGAGGAAAATTTGTTTTCTCACATGGGCTACATATTTTTGCTGATCATTGGCATAGTTAGAAAATATATTTGGGATGCTACTACCTACCAGGTGTGAGTAGGGCCTTGCCACAAACATCCCCTACAGCATAGACCCCTGGGCGGGTAGTGTTTTGGAACTCATCTACTATGATATGGCCTCTCCCATCGGTATCAATACCCTATAAGACATATAAACAAGAACTCTAGTTGGCTAAATCTGACTTTGATAAAACTGCACAATATGGATAACATTAGACAGAGCAGCACTAAAACTGTCCATTACCCTGTTTGAAGGATTTGCTATAATGCAAGAGAAGAGAACAAATAAGCAACACAGTAAAAGACATGGTAAAACAATCTGAAAGATAAACATTTAACAGATGGCAAATGGATTTGTTCTTATAAAGCCCTGTTCTAGTCAATTATATACCATTATAAGTATGCATCTGCCTGAGAGGGGCCAAAAGTTCACACCTGTGACCACAACCGTAAAAGTTAAGGGACAGGGAGCAACACAGAAAAACATCGGTAAAAAAAGAAACTCTTCTTACTACAGAAACGTAAAGCGTTATTGATGTAAAAATGAAATAAATGGATTCCCTTATCAGTTCCACAAGGGGAAATTTGGATTTCTCTGCATTTCAACCCATCCTATTGTATAGGAGCAGTGAGCTGCCAACATATGGCGCTCGTGGAGCAGTTAGGGGTTAAGTGTCTTGCTCAAGGACACCTCGACATGCTGTATGCAGGACCGGGGATCGAACCTGCAACCTTCTGATTGCCCGACGAGCGCTCTACCCACTGAGCTATGCTGCCCCCAATAGAGCGAAGCCTACCAGGCAACATAAGAATGTCTTAACCTTCAATGTTATTCCTTGGTTCGAGTAAATATCAGTCATCTGGACATATGTTTGAAACAAAACATGAGTAAGTTTCAATATTCCACTGAACGGGAACTGGGCGGGGTCTCATACTGGCCTGAGAGCCGAGGAAGACTTTCAGTGGAATGTTGAATCGTACTCATGTTTTGTTTTATCCATATGTCCAGATGACATGATTGTACTCTTTTGACCATTATTGACAACCTGGATTATTGAGCCTGAAACGACGTTTTTCTTTTCTAAGCAGAGTACACTGATGCTTACCATCTGAGTGAGGTTGAGTCCAGAAATGTTGGGTTGTCTGCCAATGGCCCAGAGGAGACAGTCCACTTCCCGGATGGTGCTGATCTTTTCCTCATTGTTCTTCTTCTCCGGATCTTTGGTGACGAGTGTTACTTCAAGACCCTTGTCTGTCTTAGTCACTGACCTCACCTGAGTGTTTTTCCACATATCTATGCCAGAGTTTTCTAGTTCTTTGGTGCAATTTGTACTTATCATGTTGTCGAAATTCCTCAACACCTGCAGCAAAAAATATGAAAATCATATCAATGTGCATTATTTGCATGGGTACACTGTACAGATAATCATGGTGCATTATTTCAGCTAAGTTACCGAGAGCCCTATATGTTACTTTTGCTTGTTTGTTAATGTTTTACCGCTGTCTGTCGAATTATGAGGGATATTTTCGACCCAAGAGTGGAAAGGATGCCTGCCAACTCCACTGCAATGTATCCAGCACCCACAATGACACTGCGCCTTTTGGGAAAACAAAGGCTTAAATTGCAGGCAAATCGAGGACAAAGATATGCGATAACCATACTAAAGAATATGATAAAAGCTTACTTTGGAAGGCTTTCAAGTTCAAAAAAGCCATCGCTGGTGATGCCCAAACTTGCCCCTGTAATTAACAGACAAAATGTTCTTTGATGGCTTTTGGTACTTTGCCCCTGACAGATCTTTTAAATGAGAACACTTAACCTTTTACTTTGAAAGTTGTGGCTGCTACTTATTCAAAAAGCTTATTAAGTGTAGGTGAGCTTCATACCAAAATAGGATTGATTCTTGAAGTTATTTATGCCTTACCTGGAACATCATTGTCAGTCAGGACAGAAGGGCGCCCTCCGGTGGCGATGAGTATGTGAGGTGCTGTGTACTTCTTGCCATTGACTTCCACAGTAGGCTCAGGGTCATCTGTGAAGCTGGCATGACCCAGAATAGTTTCTATTTTAGCCTGCAAGAGACCAGGTAGCATTATAAAACATTTAGAAGAAGAGTAAATCTGAGAATAATGTAAAAAAGCAGTCATCATCAGCTAGTTTTTAACAAGTACATCTCTATGTTGTCATCTATGTGAAGTAGCTGTTGAGAGCCACGAAACTGAAGTCAAATTCCATGTAGTGAATACCTTCATGACCAACAAACTGATCCTGACTCGTGAATATCTGACCATATGGCATTGGATTTTTTTGTTTGTTTAAAATGTGCCTTTCAGTACAGCAAAAGTCACCTTAAATCAAAAACAATAAAACAAAGCAGTAAAACCATTAGTAGAATGTGCAAATCGACAATACACCACACAAGCGATAGAGGATAAATCAGCAGGAGTTAGAAAAGAAGATAAATTGGATGCTGTTAATGCAGTTAAAGTGGGTACACTAGTTTAGAAAGGAGGGCTTTAGGAGCAGTTTTGAATTCTGTAACGGAGTCCGATAAGTGGCTGTGATGGTGGACGGAGCTCCAGAGTTTGGGTGAAGCATAAAAGAAAGCCCTGGAACCCATTGTGCCCAGGTTGATGGCTGCTAGTGCCAAACAGACCTGCTGCTTAAGACAGCAGTGAGTGAGTTGGATCGTGTAGAGGAGGTCTGTGGGATGCTTGTAAGGTTTGCACTGCTGTAGTCAGTGCATGACGTGAGCAAAGCATTGAATAAGACTTCCGTCGAGTGTTGTGTTGAAGCAAGACGTAGTCTGAAGATGTTTCCCAGATGGAAAAGGTAATCCGGGAGACATTGCTCACATGACAGGAAAAGGAAAGGGTACTATGTAGGATAACACCAGGGCCCTTAGCCTGAGAGACAGGAATGATTGCTCCAGTAATGGGATGTGAGCACATTCGCATTAAAGAAACAAGTCCTACTGTACACTGAAAACCCATTTCTGATCAGACAATCTAATCGGACCTTTAACATTTGTCTTAGGTGGTCTGCAAAGGGCAGCAACCATGGTGAGTGTAGGTCCACAGAGCTTGACATTTGCAGTTTAAAGGAAGATTGATCAGGTAGAGTGGTGTTAGATTAATACTATCGCGATAGGGCAGCATGAGGCTGCCTCCTCTGCCCAAACATCAAATCCTTGTGGGGTTCCTGAATTTAGCTGTAGAAAGTCATTCTGTGATTGCCAGGTTTCTGTCAGACATGAGTAGTCCAGTTTTCATTCTGTTATGACGTCTCTGACCAGAGGTGCTTTGTTGGTGACATATCGGATATTTTAGAGGGCAAACTTATGACAGTTTGCACATCTATGAACAGTTGATTTAACTAGCGGAGTTAGAAAACCGTGGTCTAAATGCCCTCCATGTCGTGATACGCTGTGTGGATACGATGGCTAGTGTCGAATAAGATTCTGTATGGCAAAATTCCTGGTGTTAGGGTTAATGACAAACAAGGCCAGTGGGGAGAGCTAGCAGGTAAAACAGTGCCGTGGGGTGCTACCGTAAGCGGATATGGAGGTTCTGGGAGGGAAGTGTGGGACGTAAACAGTCAGTCAAACGGAGAGGACTTTACAGCGTGCTGCAGGTCGGCTGCTAGCATTCGGCTACCCAGGCTGTTGGGATGGACTCCATCAGATCTGAAGAGGGAGAAATGATCCCAAAACAGATTAAATTTGTCAATAAAATCTACATTCTGAGCCCTGCAGGCAGAGATGAGCCAAATGTGCAGGCTGAGGATTCTGCTGAAGCGCCATACTCCATGGGCCTGTGTTGTAATATGAACTGAAATAAAAGCAGGCTTTCCACAAGTAGTTTAAAAAGCTGAAAAGGTCATTAAAACCTTTTTTTGGGGGGGATTTATTCAGACTGCTGATGAGCTGCATCATTTGTCCCCAAAAGAATGATCACTTGACTGGTGGAGGATGAGGGTGAGTGCAGCAGTGATTGCAGCATATCCAGGATATCAAGGACAGCGGCTCCAGGGAGACGGTGTGCGACTGCGTGAGGAAAATAGATCCCCCTGATTGTGGGGTCCTCGACTATTCATGTGTCTCTGGACAAAAGTGGGGATGGAGATGTTGGCTGTGGGTTCTGATGGCAGTAGAATACATGATCCATACTGTGTGTTGAAATGGCTGACCAGAGGTGTGGTGTCTGAGCAGGCAAGTGTTATGACAATCAGCTCTGAGAATGGATTTCCATTCCAGCTTGGGGCAAGAAAGACTTTACGATTGTCTAATCACAGCCTCTTTCAGGAGCTTATGACAGGAAGAGGAGGTCATTACCAAGGATGAGGGCTGTTGTTTTGGCTTCACAGTGGGATGGCCAGCCAATTGAACACTGCTAGCCACTAGCAGAGAAGCAGCAGTGTCACCAGATAGCATTTTCACATAAGGGTCCAGATTGGAACACGTTGAAACCAAAGGAACATCAGGTGGGTGGACTGGAGTGTCATCAGAGGGGGGCGTGAAGTGGTTGGAAAAGCAGAGGGGGCATACTACCACTCTGGCCTGGGACGAGAGGTGGTCTGGTGTCGAGCAGGTGAAAAACAATGGATAAGTTGAGGGATCCCACAGAACTGTACCCTGGAGGGTTTCATCGACAGAAGCAATCTGTTTGAATGGCCCAGAAGCCACATCCATGAATCTGGGGGTCTTTCTCGTGGAGTTAATGAGAAACCATTGGACATCTTCTTCAAGCTCAGTGATCTTTCCGTTTGCATTCTTTAGTAGCACACACCGCTCACACGGCAAAGTAGGCATAATTGTTTGGTTAGCCATAGGCAAGAAAAAAGCCACATGCAGCCCCAAGCACAGCTCATTTCTAGAATGTGGTCAGATATTAAACTTGATTAGAAGGGTTAATGGTCAGAAGAAAGAGGTAATGATCACAATAAAGTGGAAGGGGGAAAAATAACAGTAGTTGCAAAAATTTGAGATGAAATTTACCTTATCAAGGTTGTTGCGATATATTTGATTGAGCCGACTGACATAGGCATCCCTTTTGGACTTGAGAGTTCTGCAGAGAAAAGGACAATAGAATATGACAGGCCAGTTTTTACCTTTGTTAATCCATGTTAAATTCCCTCTCCATTTCTGTCAGCCAAAAAGTGTCGCAGGTGAAATTTGGTTTCTGATGTTCACATCTATTAAGGGTTGGCCATCAGTGGAACCACACCGTTTTTTCACAACTGAGCAATAGCTGTGGAATAGTTAAGTTTCCCAAGATCCCCTTTAGCACTCAAGAGTAGACCAACACAAAGATAGTGTTTTTTTACCCACTAACTTCCTGAGCTTTCAAACTGTCGACTTCCTTTTCATCAGTCCACTTCTCTGATTTTGAAAACAGTGAACCTGAACTCTGCTTCCTGCAGAGTTACTTTGCAGTGGCTTTAGGAAAAGAAACCAAGACATTTCTACCGTTTCTTAAGTAATAACTACCACAAACATACTCAAGTGCCTTACAATATGACACTTTTATTTCCTTGCATTGAAACTAAGTTAGTGACATATTGTAGAAAAGCATATTCATAATATAAAGGGGTGGCGTGACTCAGTGGGTAGAGCGGTCGCCTGGCAATCAGAAGGTTGCAGGTTCGATCTCCAGTCCTGCAGAGAAGCGTGTTGAGGTGTCCTTGAGCAAGACACTGTTCCCCTAACTGCTCTGCCCTGTGATAGACTGGCGACCTATACAGGGTGTACCCCGCCTTTCACCCAATGAGAACGGAGATAGGTTCCAGTTCCCCCGCGACCCGATTTCGGATAAGCGGTTAACAATGGATGGATGGATGGATGCATCTTAGTATGATCACAAATGGACAGCTCTAAGGCCGGAATCAGGTGATGTATCAAAAATACATGCCCTCTGATTCATTAGGAGGAGCTTATTATGTTTATGCTGTGGCAGAGTTTGCTACAAGGGCATTCTGAGGAAAAAAACAGAAAAAAAACTATTGGCCTTTAGCAGGAACTTTGAGCTAGAGTCAACTTTTTTCAACAACTTTAAGTCACACTGCGGTGGCCAATCATGTAAGCCAGCCATCAGACAGATGATGACCATGTTTGCCATCATTGTTCCAATTGGCAATTGTGGTGATCACTGATCGCAATGGGCCATGCAATGACATGATTGGTTTCATATGCAAATTGCTGTGCCCATAAACTAGAGTTACAATAGCAATGTGGGATATTCACAGATGATTGAGGAGTAGTTGCAATTACAGCACTGTAGGTGGTGACAAATATAATCTTAGGCCTCCACACAGAACAGCTACCTTGTCAGGCCAGAACTCCACAGTCTAATTTATCTATAGGCCAGCGGCCACTCTTCGACGGATGAGAATAAATATAATATATAATATATAATTTCACTATGTTTAAAGCTGACATTCATGACATTCAAGATCAGCTTGATCAAATACAATACAACAAAACAGTAAAAAAATTGATGGAATGTGCAATCAACAATAACATTCAATAAGAAACAGGCATCAGCAGGAGTGAGAAAAACATTGAATTGAGAATACTGTTACTGCAATTAAAGTGTGTATGCTAGTTTAAAAGGGTGGGCTTTAAATGTAGCTTTGAATTCTCCAATGGGTTCTAAAAATTGAATTAGATGGGGGATTGAGTTCAATAGTTTGGGTGCAGCTCATAAGAAAGCCCTTGCACCCATTGCGCTAAGGTGGATGGCTAATAGTACCAATAGGGCTGCTGGGTAGGACTGCAAGGAGGGTATGTGTGGAGGTCTAAGATAAGTCAAGTCAATTTTATTTATATAGCGCTTTATCAGATAAATGGGGGTGAGATTATTTAGAGCTTTGAATGTAAGAGACAAAATTGTAAAGCTAATCCGCTGTGTAAAAGCCAGTGTAATTGAATCAGCAGGGGGGAGACATGTTCAGTGAATTTTTGGGTGTGTAATCTGCGCTGCAGAATTCCAGATGAGTCAAATTTACTGAATAAGTTTGCTGGGGATGCCTGCTAAGACATTATAGCAGTAGTCAAAACATAATGTTACCAAAGCACTGACTAAGACTTCTATTATACAGCAGGACATAGTCTAGAGAAGTTTTGCAGATGGAAAAAGGCAATTGGGGAGACATTTTTGTATGACTGGGAAATGAATGGGTACTACCTAGGATAATAACAATGCTCTTGAGGAGAGAAGACTGATATGATTGCTCCAGCAATGGGGTTTGAGAAAAATAATATTTTTTGAGAGTGTGGGTATAGTGCCAATGAGGATTAGCTCAGTTTTACTACTGTTGAATTTTGGACAATTTTTAGTTATCTGTATTTTATGTAGTGAGAGTACCAGAAAGGAAGGTGGAAATGAACTTAGTGGAGACATAAACCTATATATCATTACCATTACAGTGGAGATGGATACCATAGTGCCAGAAAATGCTGCCTAGTAGGAAGAGGTAATTAATAAATATGAGTGGCTCCAACACTGAACCCTGTGGAACTCCATGAAGAACTGTAAAACTTTCTGACCGGATGTTTTGAATTTGCAAAAAGTGTACAGACAGAGTACAGACAGTACCCCCAACTCCAATACTAGCCAGACAATCCATGAGTAGCTGATGGGATATATCATAAACTGCGGTGAAGTCCAGATAGATGAGGACATCGAGTAAACTGGAGTCAGCTGCACAAAGGAGGTCATTAGTGATCTTAACCAGGGTTTTATGCATTATTAATGGGGTTGAAAGCCAGATTAGAATTATTTAATGAGAGTTTATTGTTATCAATATAGAGCCGGAGTTGAGCTGCGACTACCCTCTCAATAATTTGGGAGATGAATGAATGGATGGCTCATGAATGGAGGCCACAATGGCTCAGCGGTAGAGCACTCGCCTCCATGTCACGCATAGTATGACTTCCTGATGCAACCCTCCCCATTCATCTGGGCTTGGGAGTGGCACTAAAAGTGGCTGGGTTTCCTATCAGTCACTGTCCTCTGTAAATTATTCAGATAGCTTATCTCCTCCTCATCAAAGGAAGAAAAAGCTATGTATTTGCAATATACAGTTAGGAAGCAATAGGATACAACAACATTGATTCCGGAGTGGAAATGAAAGAGGAACAGTGCTCGGTTCTAAGAAAAATACCTGTATTGTTACTATAACAACAAAACGGTCATTAGTGGTAGAGTGCAACTCCAACAATGGTCAGACAAACACAGAACTTACTCCCATTTGAAATGAGCATGTACACCTTCAAAACCATAATCCGCGTGATCGTGGAGATACTCAGCATGAACTGCGGCATTCCACATGACCTGTCCAAAACAAATGCAAATATGTTTTATGCAACTGATACATATTTAAGATAGTGATGTATTATGTGTATTATATGTGACATTATATGTGTTGCCCATTAAAAAGGGGGCGAAAAAGTAAAGGGTACCTTTTTAGGGACACAGCCAACATTGACCTGAATTAAAAACACATAAATAACACATGAGACATGAACATCAAGTTGTATAAAGAAAACAGGTCTTTCGTGTAAACATGCAAGTCAGCATCATGTATAACAGGCATGTATTTCGACATTTTCTTACAAGGTCAAATTACTCAAAACTACTTCCTCATCTGCAGAATAGGAAAGAAACTGGTCAACAACACTAGATAAAGCATGGCTTTGTACCAACCAATAACAGCACCACTCATCTGTTGCACAAACAGGGGAAAAAAAGAAAAACATGTGGCTAACACCAGAAGAATGCCTTAGTGTGTATGCATGCATGTGCGTGTGTGTGGTCCACGCAGGTTGCTTTTATGCTGCAATAAAACACAACACTGCACAACAATATTTGAAAGATGAATTTAAAAAAAAACAATCAATGTGACCTGGGCGGTTAACAGGTGCTGACTGCATCGGTAAGGAGGCAGGAGTTGGTAGTGACTAGTAACTGGTTACTCACGCAGGTACCTCCGAGTTTGTGACTCTCGATCACGGCTGTGGCTGCCCCGAGTTCCGCTGCTCTCCGAGCCCCTGCCAGGCCACCGGACCCCCCGCCGATTACGAGGAAGTCGAAGCGAGTCGCTGAGTTTGAGGCCATGCTCCGACGGACGACTCGATGTCTTTGAAAAGGAGACAAAAGTTGACCAAGAACGGAAAGCGTGTGAGTCTGTGATCTGGTGATCCGGACTATGATTGCCATAACCAGGAAGCCCTCAACACGCTCTTCACGCCAACGAATAGAAATGGGAGGGTCAAGTGTGAAAGCCAGTGCTGTGTCATTATGAAACGCAACAATGGTCTAAATCCCAGAAACCGTTTTCACAATAGTCATGGTGATCCTCACACGGACGTCAACCTGAGCACACAATAGCACAATTAATAAAAAACAATTGAATTGTTGCTTTTTTCTAAAATTTCATTAACAATTCACCCGATTGGGTACTTTATGAATGTAAACAACCACTTACTGTTTGGACACGTTTTTGTTTAGAAAAAAAAAGAAAGAAAGCATAACTGTCCTGCAGTTCAGTCTCTGGATTAACGGAATTGAGACAGATCTACTACAGAGTACAAATATGTATGTAGGATTTTACAAACGCCAGTGTTGATAACGCAAATCTCGTGTTGAGCCTGCGTTCATACCTAAATACATGTGCCATTTATTTGGGCTGTTAAACTTACCTCTGTAATACCACTGACACATAAATAGCGTCAGAAAGCATCTTGCAAATTCCAACAGAAATCATGTTGTAACTTGTTCGATATGAATCTAATCTTAAGCATCCATGGCGTGGGAGTCTGTGTTGTTTATCTCCCCCTGCCCCTTGTTCAGTTGGCTGGAATTTCGTCCATTCAAACGGTTTCAAGCACTTCCCGTGTCACTGTATGGAGAAGCGTCAAAAAATAACGGGATTGTATTTTCAGGAATTGTTGACACGGTATGGCCTATGATGAGAACGCTCTTATAAGCAATATATAAATCGCTTTGCCTTCAGTAAATAGGAAGACCACTGTGAAATGTATGATGAGGTATGTTGAGGAAGTTGTCATCAAGGAAATCCCAGTAAAAGAATCACGACGTTTTTTTTTCCGTAAGCTAATTTATATTGTGCGTAGATTGTCTATTTAGTGCGGAAGCCAGGCGCCATCGGGGCAGAACTGCTACGTGAATACCGTGTGCGTTACGCAAATGTTGTTCTCGCGGAGCTTCAGGGGGGATATTGTGGCTGCTCGTCTCGTCTGAATGTGTTTTAGGTATCGTTATAATAAAGTCCACTTTATTTAAAGAAAATCAAATCTCGCACATGAAAATGATCCCAGGATCAACGTACGGCGCTTCGATCGTCCGATATTTCTGCGGACGTCTCCTCTGCTGGCTGATGTAAACAAACGGTAAAGATTCAGGCCTTCGCCTTTAGGAACGTTTTGTTCAGGGCCGTTCCCTCTGTGTTTATAGGTTGACGTGGTTTCTGCAGCACACTTTCTGGATCGTTTGTATCGTAAAATGCTTTTTATCAGTCTAACGTCTCATGCATCGCTTGTTTTTAATGTATTATGGCACCGTTGGAAGAAAGCAAATTGACGGGGGGCGGGGGGGTATCTTCGATGAGCTATGTGTCTGGGGGAGGGGCTTCATAGATATGGATGGAGGCGTGCTGTGTTGGCTCTCACGCTGCCGATTTTCACCGACTTTCAGTGTCAAACTGTGTTGGTTTGTGTCTTTGTAGACAGGGAGAGGACAAGATCAACCCTTGGTCGACTTGGCAGCGACTCTACAGCTTGTCACTGACGGCAAACGGCAGACATCATACGGGGATGGACTTCTAGACAGCGCTGAACTTCAAACCATGAAGCCAGTGAGATATCAAACGATGTCAGCCCCGTTGAATGGAAGACATGACAAGTTGGGCTTGGATTGTTTATTAAGCACCTCGAAAGTGATGTATTGCGAGAAATGTGGATTTGTTTCCGTGGACTCCACTGCATTCAAGAAGCACATGCTGGATCATATGCCAACCAAATTTTACTGCTTCTATTGTAATCATGTCTCATACACTGAGATGGACTTGAAGGCCCATGTAGAGCAGCACGTCTCCAAATATCAGTTTGGATGTCAATATTGTGGACAGCGATATTTACGGCGGGAGCACCTTCTGAAACACATTCAGCATATGCATGAAAAATCCATCAGTCAAGGGCTCAGCGAGCCTGACATGATAAAAAACACTAATGCCCCGATCTCCAGGGACTTGCAAAGAGTCCTAAAACATGATGGAGCACCCGTGAGACCAACAGTTAAGATAAGAATACCACCCACCGATACATCAGCAGCCAGAATGGACAGAGATAAAACAACTGCCACTAATCTGCACAGTGTCCCCAAAGTTAATGCAGAGCTCTTGTGCCCTATTAATGAACCCATTCAGCATAACAGAGCTCTAACCGTTTCATTGCCAGAGGAGGTATCAATCCCTGCTGGTTGCATGGTGGAACTTCTGGAGGTGAAAACTGTCAACGGGACCAAGGAACTGAAGCTTAGACTCGTTTCTCAGCAAGAAAATGATTCGGTGTTGAGAGACTGTAGGAGCACAACCTCACAAAGTACTGTAGTGGGAAAACAACTCTCAAGTACATTGAACATCCCAAACGCATTCAAGTCTGGGAGTCTTGAAGTGTGCAAGGTGAATAAGAATCAGTATGAAACTAAACATTTGAATGTCCAATACCATGCTGTTGCTCCAACCAAAATAGCTGAAAATGTTGCAAATCCAATTCAAGTATTATGTGGAACTAAAAGAACTTTCCAGGAAATGATGGGTCAGAGTACTGAGTGTTCCTCACATATTCCATCCAAGGTTGTGAGAAATATCCGGAATCCCTTGACTGAGGGAACGGGTGGAATCCGAATAACAGCTCAAGAAATTTTGATTCCGAATGCTGCACGTCCCACGACCATCCCCCCAAAGACTGCCTGTCAGCTGCCAAACATACAGCAAAACATGGGAACGTCTGTATCCAAGACACCACTGCCAGAGACACAGAGTTTAACACTAGAATGTCCGACAAGTATTTCAGAAGGGAAGGTATGTGACTTGAATACCATTCCTCAACAGTTGCAAGTGGCTGTGAAGGAAGAACCAAGGGAAATCATTTCCAAGAACAAAATTGACCCAGACGTGAAACAAGAAGCAGAGAATCATGAATATTGTCCCTTAACCCAGACTGGACAAAATGTGACATTATCCTCCCCTACCTTGAGTGATCCTATATCTGCAAATGATCAGCAAATGTCTTTTTCACTCTCACATTGTAAAGATAAAGTCACTGGAGATCCATCTTTCTTGATGTTGAGCACAGAGGAAGGATGCAGCCCTGGATTTAAGTCTCTGGTTGATCTTGTGTCAACCAAACAGCTTAATGTTAAGGGAGAATCGAAGGCCTCTGATTGGACCCAGTCAGGGAAAGTCCAAGTGAAAGTGTTTGACAGAAATGTGTCTGGACCAGAAGGTTTTCCGGTTATCTCCTCTGTTTTTTCTCTAAGTCAACAACAAGAGGAGGTCCAAGGCTCCATTCAGCCACTGGTAAGGGCTCTGCGTGGAATAGTGATGAATAAAAGTAACTTCAGTGTCCAGATGTCACCCAATCACACCGAGACAACACATTTTGTCAGTGGGCACAAAGAGGAGATCCTAAAATCAGAAGATTTCACCACGGTGATGATAAAGAAAGTTCCCCTCGCCCATGAACAATCTGCGCCCCAGGAGACCTGTGATATGAAAATTGGTGAGGCAAGTAAATGCTCTCAACACACCCAAACAACAAATTCCCAGTCGTTCTATGTCAAGGAAGAAACAAAAAAAATCACTCACAACGGTAATACAAAATGTAATCAAAGTGCCACTCAAAGTGCGACATCCTCTACAGCTCAACAAGAGACTGTCTCTCAGAAAACTTCGCCCGCGGAGGCACACGTCTGTGAAGGCGTCAATGGACAGTTCGAAGACTCTGCCGCCACAGAGGATGTTACATCCGCCAAATTCCTCACCGTCTGTTTAAAGCGCGTTGAGGTTGGTTTGTGGAAGCAAAGCAAGAAACGACGTCATTTCAGAAAGGTATCCAAATTTAAAATGAGTAATGTTTCAGTTTTTCACCCAACACCGCTGAAGGTTGACCAACTGGTTAAACGACCAGGCCCAAACCAACCTGTGGTAGTGCTCAATCATCCTAGACCCAAGCTCATACAAAATGGGGCAAGGGCAGCCACTATGGCCCCTGAGGTTGTGCCAAAGTGCCAAATCTTGAAGATGAAGTTGAGCAAAATTGAGGGGAGGAAATACCAGGTGGTTGGGTGCACCGTGAGGGACTTCTCTTGAGTTTGCCTGACAACGTCTTGAAAGATCAAAAAAGTGGATGATTGCTATCAAAAGACAAGCATCTCACTGGGGAAATGCTGATATGTAAATTAAACAAGCATAAAAAAGGACAATTTTTAACTATTTCATGTAGGGGGTGGGTCATAGTGAACAAATTGGACAGTAGAAAATGATTACACATTCAAGTCGGGTGTTGTCTTCATCCACGTGATGTTCATTTGAAAAGCAATGCGGTTTGACTGCCGTAGTATGATGACATACCATTTCCTTACTGCTAGCACTCACAAAAACCACAAATCACTACTGAAAATCAGAAATAAGTGTTAACGGAGGACTGAAGAACAATTGTAGATTTTCTGATAAATACATTAACACCAAGGGGGTGGAGTTGCTCAGTCTTGATGTCCTGAGTCTTATCAGCATCCACATATTTTGTTACCGGAGTTCATTCGAATTGGGGATGCTAAATGACATGGATGAGATCAACTCATCCATGCACAGTTCAAACTTTTAACTATACCTAATTTTAACTGACAGCTTATGTGGCCATCTGGCCCACATATTGAGTGCATTTCTTGATTCCTGGGCCCTTAAAACATCTTTAAAGCCAATTGTATTCATTAAGAAATGCACATACATCCATCAGAGAAAAGTATTTTTCATCCTTATGAAACATGTTTTGCTGTACCATTTTTATTTTTTTTCTAACAACATGATATGAGTGTTTTAAATAAGCATAGCCATGAAGAATGAAATGCCAAGCCTATAATTGTAGGTGACTTCATTGGCTTTGGTTGCCCTAAGTCTTAATAATATGGTGTATATATTGTTGTATTGCGTCAATAAGTATCTGTTACTAAAGAATAGCTGACGTTACACATCAACTCCTGCAATATTTCTGTTGTGCATTACTCTCAGATGTTAAATGCCTATTGCCACGTCTGAAGCTGCAGTGCAGTCATCAGTCTTTGAAATGTAAAAATCATACCATAAGCAGTGATTATAATTGCCTCCAAATGATTTTCTTTGTCTTTATTTACTCATTTTTGTGAGAATCATTCATGTTTGACAGGAATCTAGATTTGTTTTCATTTTACGTTCACAGCTTTTTTCCATTGTGGGTTTCCTGTTTTATGTTGTGCTGTCCATAAAGCTTTTATTAATACAAATAAATTGTTGTGTCAATTTGTGAAACCCGCTGTGTTCTGCTCATAAACCTGATGCAGTCTCACTGGATGTTTTTCATTAAGGCTCACAGCGTATTACAAAGCATACAATTGTTACAGCAGGTGGCGTAGGGCCATAACAGGGACGATAGCCATGGTAAAAAGTAGTCGAGAAGATGGAGATGGGATAAAAATGGACAGCTTTTTACTAAAGGGTCACATGCTTCATCCTAGCAATTTATCAACATCCTTTTTAGAGATGGGGTATGTCAACACGCGGTTTCCTGCTAATCTGCTTCCTCTTCTGTTTTTCCCATTGATGAGTACGATTGGAAATGTGGTGTGGAATTTGATGATGTCTGCAACAGAATCAAACATCTGAAGAAAAAAATGATTCATGTGAGTAAAATCCCTGAAGACGTTACATAATTAAGAGATTTGAATTGGCCCACTTACATCATCTGCCCGCTGTCCTGTTCCGAGGGCATACTTGCTGGCCCTCTCAAAGTACCGAATCTTTATATTGTAAACTTTCTTCTCATGATACACAGCCAAAACGTAAGGCTCGCTGCTGTTGTTCTTTGAACAGTCTCGAACCAAATATGCACCATCCTGTTATGGTTATCACAGATGATCAATACATTTTTTTTAACGAGTTCAGTTTTTCCAATGCAAAGCTATATTCAATGTACTGCATATGCATAACTCCATAGAAGCCATACCTCATTCACTAGGTGAAGGGCATGCTCAGCATCAGCCCTATCACAATGTCCAATATACCAGTCTTCATAATGATATGTCTGAAAAATTAAGGTAGAGTTGTCACCTTGTCTACATATAACACAATGACGGATGATCAAGCACATACTTGATATACCTGTTGAGACTTTGGGTTTGGAACAAAGTCATGGTGGTCGACGTCTTCACTGGTTTGAGGCCACTCGTGATTTCGATGCTTTGTTGATGATCTTTCTGCATTTGAGTCAGTATGATTTTATTATTTATTTTTCCATACAGTAGGTGTGATTTTATAATAAAGTTCTCTGGTGTCACTTACCTTGTCTTTCGCTTTTGTGATGTGAGCTTAATAAAGGCAAAAACATGAATATGCCAAAAGTTAATATCATGACATGTGATAATCGAATTCACCAAAGCTCTAGTCTAACGCCATAGTACACATTTCTTACAAAAGAAAGGAAAAGTCCCAAAGGATTGTACCTTTTATCTAGAGAGCAATTAGCATCCAAATCCAGAGAGTGTCTATGGCTGGTATAGTTATCTACAGCCTCACCTCCACACCTCTGTTGATCTGAAATACACTAGATCTTGTTTCTGATATTTGATTTAGCTCACAACTCAGACGTTGAAATCCTATTGTGTTGTACTCACCCTCAGTGGATCGCCTGAATTCTACCTATACAGCAACACATATAACCAGTTGAAAATAGTCCATCAAAGACAAAGAGGTTGATATAATAATAATGATAATAATAATAATGAGAGCTTGAGAGAGCAATAAAGTTGGGCTTGGATTGTCTTTAGCAAGAACAGAATGTTGTCTGTATAGATCAGGGTACATTTTTCAACTTTTTAAGTTTTTTCAAAGTGCTGATTTAAAAAAAAAACTTACACCTCTAGGTTGTCTCCATTGACTGCAACAGAAAATGCAGAGTATCACAAATACAGAATTCCAGTATTCAGGGAATCACAAAAAGAGTTGAATCAGTTCAACTGACTTCTTCCCAGACTGAAGACGTCGCCTGTTTGAGGGAGAAAACGTTTCTGAATAAACTTCTGATCCAGTTGTACTGGTTCATCTCTTTTTGTGATTTCCATACCTGGATTATTGAGCATGCATCAAGACAGTTTTCAGGGAACTTCCACCTGAACTTATAAATTCTAGCCAGCAGATGTCGCTATTGCTACAATGTGGAAATGTCTTGCTGCAGGACATATCCCAGCAGAGCTCAGCGGTAGAGGACTCGCCTGTTAGTCAGGCATAGCAGAACTCACTCATTTCTGGAGGGCTTCCGTAGCTGTACTTCGGAGAACCGATTCACCATTTCCTGGGTTAACGACAGTTGTAACCTACAACAGTGAAGACTTGGGCCTTACCGCAAATTCCATTTAAACCTAACTGGTCCAATGCTTTGACTTGTTTGAGAGCTGAACAAATCACCTTTGTGAGAGATGTCCATGCTAAAAAAAAGGAGGAGAGACGTGTTGTTAGCTTAACGACTGACAAGTAAAACATGCCAGTACATACACACAAGACACACAACTGCAGACTCAACAAAACCAATAAGTGTAGGCTCATAACAATACTGTGAGTATACCTGTTCTTGTGGCTCCACTGTGAATGCCCTCTCATCTGCAACAAAACCAACAAGTATAAAACACCAAAACGTTCGGGACACTGCTGTAAACTCACACTTGATTCAGCCTTGGAGAGAAATGTACCTTCATGGTCCAAACAGAGGGAGGATGATGCAGATGTTTTAGGTTGGGCACACTGAGTGTTGTTACCTAACAGGGTCTTGTTTCTGGCTGGCTTCAGGTCTCTATTTACAGCAGGACCTGTGTTTCCCAGAGGACAGTATGCACACTACCGTAAATAATCTCAATCATTGTGCCAAGTACCCCCAGCAGCTAGAATGAATCAATCTCTAGATTTAATTTATTCATGTCAGGTGCTGAGATTCATGGGAAACTTTCCCAGCAGACACTGAGCAGAGAGCAGGGAGTCACTCTGGACACACACACACACACACACACACACACACACACACCACACAATCCAAAGGCAATTGGAAATCTCCAATTCAGCTGCCACATCATATGTCCTTTGTGGAGGAAATTCAGGATCACCAGAGGAAACCCACACTAACATGTCAGGGTGGTAAGGCTTAAGAGGTAGATGAGTGGGTCATCTAGTAATCGGAAGGTTGCCGCTTCAATCCCCGGCTCATCCAGAGAGCGTGTTGAAGTGTCCTTGAGCAAGGCACTGAACCCCTAACTGCTCCTGATGAGCAGGGGTGTAGCCTTGCATGGCGGCCTCTGCCATCAGTGTGTGAAAGTGTGAGTGAATGGGTTGATATGAGTCACTCATGCATTGTAAATTGCTTTGAGTGGTCGCTACATTAGAAAAGTGCCGTATGAAAATGAGTCTATTTACCAGTTACTGCTAAATTTCATATCTTTGAGAGAAAAGATTCTCAGTCTAAGGAATGGTTCATCTATAATTCCTAGGGACAAGGGAGAATGAGTGTTGGCTCTTCCTCTCATTCCTCTGAAAACAGTGAGAGAGACAGATCCGTTATTCGTGTCACGATCAATCCCCACGTTGTGGGGATAGACACGGACTTACATGGAACTTGAGGAATTAAGGTCGCGGTGGAATCGAACCCGCTGCCTCTGGCTTGTCAGTTTTCCGAAGCAAGCGCACTGACCGCCGAGCTACTCCGGCCCCCCTACTCGCTGTAACAAATTGTACTAATTTCAGGTCACCTGATGAACACAAGATATTCCCATGATCATCTGTCTGTACCATAAA